>KL268182.1:1757-13895 GCA_000699545.1 Podiceps cristatus
GGGGATGGGTCGGTCGTCAAGTGGTGAAAAATTGTGCATCGTTCATTTATATATTGTATTATCCTTATATATTATTATTCTCATTAATGCTTTTTTTTTTTTCTTTGCTGTCCTGGTAAAGCGTTTTTATCTCAGCCCATGAGCTCTCTCTGATTCTCCTTCCTCACCCCACCGGGAAGGGGAGGGGTGAGCGGCGGCTGCTTGGTCCAGTTACCGTTCGGGGTTAAACCATGACAACAATAAACACACAAAATTTAAACTATCTAAGGGAATCACTTAGAAGGAAGGCTGGCATGTCCTGAGTCACACTAGGCTCGCCCTCTGCCAAGGCCAAGAAAACCCAGCTGAAAGCACCCTCAACCCCATCTTACTGCTCCAAGGTTGCCACTGAACACGAGGGATATTTAAACAAGTTAGCACCTACCCTAAGCTGATTCCAAGGCCTTTTCTCCTGTAAATCAGCCATTGCTTCTCCTCCTCCTGACACCAACACTCCAAAAAAAGTCAATGCAAAAGAGACTCAGCTCTCCCCGGCAGGCCCCTGCAGCGCGGACACCCCCAGGACCCAGCACGCTGCCGTCCCGCGAGGGCCTGCCCAGAGGTCGGAGTTCTGTCGCCGTTTTAACAAGCTGGGACCAGCCGCCCGGCTGAGTTTGTTTGCACGGTTTGCTCTTGCTCACTGCAGCCATCCAGCACCACGCAGTGAAAAAGGGGGCTGCGAGGGGACAATTACCTTTGCAGTAATTACCAGCAAGCCCTGAACATCGCACTTTTACAGTTTAGCGATCCCCACCTAAGCTGGAAGGCCCTGACCAGCAGCAGATTATTCTACTGAATTCCTCAATTCTTGCTTTTTCTCAACGGGAGGCCAAGCCCCAGTCGCTTACACCTGCAGAACAACACGGGATGGAGAAGCTGGAGACCAGCATCCACCAGTGTGGACTGACGCAGCCCAACACGGCTGCTGGCTCTGGCGACATGGCTGGGATGGCGGCAAAAGCTTCGAGAAGCCCAGAGGACTGAGTTCGCTCGCAGGGAGGTTTGTAAAGCTGAGTTTTGCTTGGTGGGAACGTCCCATCATCACAGGTATCGCCCTCACAGCAGCGGCAGCCTGCGCTTGCTCCCGAGCAAGGGGAAGGCTTTGTCTCAGGAAGGTGCCACCCTGCAGCATTTTCCCTTTTCTGAAGTCTCCCCTTCTCCTTCCAGGGCTCAGCATCACACGCAGCAACACCAGGACAGGGGGCGAAATCTGTTCCCACCACAACCCTCAAGCTGCTGACTCCTGGTATCGCAGAAAGAACCCAAACTTTAACGGTTTGGACATTCGCATGACCACGCAGCTTAGCTTTAGAAACCACTAAAAGCTAATTAAAGTCCCCTAACAAAACCAGAAGAGCCTGCAGAAGCACGAGCCCCCTGAGCTGGCTGCAGCCGCACGAGGCAGGCGGCAACGGGGAACGCTCTGGGGCGCAGACCACAGCCGGCGGCCGACCCTGCCTCGAGACCGGGCACGGCAAAGCACCTTCTGCTGGCACCAGGCACAGAGGGAGGGGGAAGACCCGGCTCCAGAAAGCTACTTTCCCCTTTCTCCTGCCCCTTTTCCCCTTTTCCTCTCTTTTCCCCTTTCTCCTGCCCCTTTTCCCCTTTTCCTCTCTTTTCCCCTTTCTCCTGCCCCTTTTCCCTTTTCCTCTTCTCCTGCCCCTTTTCCTTCTTCCTCTTTTTTTTCCTCTTCTCCTGCCCCTTTTCCTTCTTCCTCTTTTTTTTTTTTTTTTTTTTTTTTAATTTTTTCTGCTGCAAAACTCCACACCTTTCCCAGAAAAGCATCCCATGGAGACAATCCCACCTCTCCGGGCTCCTGGCTGGGCCCAAGGATAGCAGGCAAACCCCAGTGCCATCGAAAGCCTGGATGCCACCATGTTCTCAACCAGACCTGGTCCTCAACAGGCAGGCCCACGAACCGGTCATCCAGATGTTTTCCCCAATGCCCGTACCCAAGGCTCAGATGCTGTTTGTAGAGCCTCAAAGGTACTGACTCAAGCGCCATCAGGGCCCCAGAAGGACGCTGCCCCAGGAACGCAGCACCGTGTATCACAGAGGAGCACCGCATGTCCCAGGCACGCTCTCGGACTCTTAACGCCGCCTCTACGAGGATGGTTTTCTTCCCATCTTTCCTGCTCGTGATGCTCCATGGCCCCAAGTCCCCCCCATTCCCCTGGGGTGACTTCACAAGCCAGAGAGCAAAGGAGAAGATGGTTCCTGGAAAATCACAGCTGGCGTTGCAACACCTCCTGCGCGGAGAGTGTTTCCCCAGCAGCCCTTCAGGGATCCTGCGCCCGCGCGGCATGTAACACCTGCCTGGAGTCAAATAAGCAATGGGAGATCATAGTGTCAACATCTTTGCTGGCAGTCCCCATCCCACAACAAAGTACTTCCCTTAGCAGGGCTAGGGAGAAGCCCACGGAGAGCACAACCTTCTAGTATTGCCATTGCACCACTCTCACCGTCCCCAGTTTGGCACAGTACTGCCCGCTTTGTGGGCAAAAGCACCTCGCAGATGGCTGTAGGTCCTGCCCCGCATCCAGCACCTCATACACGCGTCTTGCTTCTGTGCAACAAGACCTCACGCCACTGTCCCCAACAACCAAGAGCTGGGGACGGGTACTGAGACAGTGGGGAGACACCAGGACTCCAACCCACCGTGGGGTGACACGACTGTGACCTCCCAGCACGGCTGACAGGAGACAAAAACCCTCCCATCCCCACCAGGAACAGAAAACAAAGGGGAGGGAGGGCAAACCAGCGATTAAATATCATCTTGTGTGCTCAGCAGTCGATTACTCACAAATGACAGGGCGGCTCAGTCCCGTCGCCCTCCCCAGAGCTGCTCCTTTCCGTACCCGATGCGGCTGCTGCAGAACCACCCTGCCCAAGACTTGGCCTCCCAGCCGTTTCCACCAGTCTGTCTGTTTGTTTTTTCCACCCAGCAATGAAATCAAGCAGCTTTAGTTTTTAATCCCCTTAATTAGGGGTGTGCAGCAGTTTTCATTCCTTAATTACATCCATTGACACATCTGATGCAACACATTCACAAACAACTATTTTCACTGGAGATGGCTTTGAACCAAAATTGCCATCTCTCCCGCACTGGCTGCGCTGTGTCGCTGAGGGGGAGAAGACACGACCCAGCTTTCTGAATGCTTTAACAAGACACACTCGTGCACGGCTCAGAAATGCAATTTTCACTAAATAATCACCCATTTCTTTGACAGGATTTAAGCACGAGGTGACGACAGCACTGAGAAACCACCGGCAGTCTGCTTGAAGGAGCAGAGCGGGAACACAGCTATTAGAAGTTTGCAGCAAAAAAAGTTACCATTTCAGGCAATACTCTCAATATTGACCCCCGGGACAGAGGGACGGTATTTCAGTGGCTAACCTGGTTATTTTGGTACATCACCTTTCGGTAGCTCGGTTAAAGGCGGCCAACGGCACGCTTCATTTCAGTTGCTCAGCTGTCAGGAATCCCTTTGATCCTCTGGGAGAGCAAATACCCAGCGAGCACTTTATTACCCCCACTTCTGCTGCCGAACCAAAATAATTACGCTGACACCTTCTGCCTGCCCACATGGAGCCATTACAGCCTTCTCCCACGGGGCACCGATCTTCACTCTTGCTTTGAATTACTACCCCGGACTTGCATCCTAATGCACTAACAGCTCACCAGGACGCGGCAGCTGAGCTCCAACGTGTGTCCTATCAGGGATAGGAAACAGTAAGCAGGATATTAAATATCGTCTTGGGAGGAAGGGAAAGGAATGATTTAAAAAATGAGAAGGAAGATAACGTGGTATTGCAAGTTTTTTTCCACTGCTGGAGGCCCAAGCAAGCATCCTTGCCGGTCCCCGCAGCACCCTCTGCTCAGCTCCTGCATCAACCCTCCTGCTCGCGGTCGCTGCAATCATTTGTATGGAGGAAATGTGCACAAATGTCGCTTTCTTCAAACTACAGAAGGGCAAAGGAAGCTGTGTTCACCCTCAGTACCTGCAGGGAGGGAGGGAGAGACACACTTTACACCCACATTACAGGGGTGGTTTCCTTGTATTTTCGGTTGCTGCCTTCCTTTCTGCACTCGATGGGTTGGTACGGGAAGGGTTTTGTAGGTTTTGATTTCACTGAACAAACACTAGTGCCGCCATGTTTGAGCAGCACTCCAGAGGTATTTTTTAACTCCTCAACTCCCACCTTTGCCATCCAGCACCCTGGGACAGCACTAGTGCTGAGTCTCATACTGGTGCTCCTGGAGGGCCCTTGTATTTCCGAATAACACACCTCAACACTGGCCTCTCCAGCCACGCTTCATTCTGCTCATCCAAACATCGCTCCACCCAGGAGCCCATACGCTGGTCGATGGGCAGGATGCACTAAAAGGATCTCTCCCACCCTCCTGTCCGGCTGCACTAGACCCTCTCCCCCCACCACCACCCCACTGATCCCCTCCTACCGTCTCCACGCTCCCGGGGGCTGCCCGGGTCCCCCCTTCCCCAGCCCTTTCAACCTTCTCCCTTTCATTCTGCATTAAACGCCGCACCGGGAGAAGCTTAACGTCCCCGAAGGCATTAAAGAGAACCTGGGCGTAAAGACAGGCGGGCAGACAGCAGGCGTGTGCGCAGGGGAAAACAGGGCATCGCTTTGAAGTTGTAAACCAGCTTTCTCTGCTCCCACCGGTGCCGGCACACACCACCGCGGCACAGCCTGCACGCTGCCGGCCACCATCCAGCTGAGAAGACAACAGCAAACAGCTTTTTAAACGCTGCAATATTTTAAAATAAATGAAGGGTCGTACAAGACAAAATATTTCCTTTAGCAGGGATAAAGCATATGGAGAAAACAGAAAGCAGCTGGTTTAAATATCTTCCTGTTAAAATAAACCGTGGCTGAGGCTGGTGCTTCTTTCTGGACAAGCTGCTGGTCTTGTGTACACAATTTAGCATCCCACGGACACTTATTTTACAAGTTAGGTCTTGAAATAATCCTTACTGTATTCAAAGTGTACGTGTGCGTGCGCACACACACCCAACAATACAAAGGCGGTATGAATAACTGCATGTTTTTTTGGAGAAGCTTTGCTTATTTTTCCCTTTTTTATATTTAAATCCCAGTTGTGCAATTGCTTCATGCACAGCTGAAGCCTCATTGAGCCCAGCGCTGCTTCATCCAGTTGAAAGCTCCACACTCATGGGGACTCAGCATGGCTTGGGTATTTATCAAGTACCAAAACACCAGAAAATTAAGAATAAACCTTATTATTCTTGGTATTTTGGACTCAAAACCTACTGGTCTTGTCTAGCACCTAGTTCTGAAGGCCGAACGGAGAGCCCCAGCTAAAATTATGCTGCAAAAGGGCTGCGAGTGCCCCAGCCGCGATACCAGACAAGTGAGCTCCTCTTTTCACTGTGCTGCTGACAGCAGGAGCCACACAACAATATCACCAAAATCCACATTCATGCAGCACAAGGGAAATAAAATACCACGCAAATCCTCTTTTCTGCAAGCTCTGTTGATATCATTGTTTGGGGTAAAACTGCCATGAGAAGACCCTTCAAATGACGCCAGGACGAAAGAGTGGAGAGAGCAAAAAGCATCGGTGAGCTCACCCAGGCTCCCCGGCCAGGCGGCTCATGACCAACCAGCTCGTCACTCCTCCAATAAATATGTTCTCAAACCACCTCCTTTGCACTCCCTCCAGGTTCTCTTTACATCTACACAAACTGAAGGTAAAGGGTCGCCTGTTCCTCTGTAAAACGAAAATAATAAACACGCCAACGAGGTCTGACCAGGTTCAGCTCTCTCCGAGACACCTCCTCGCCGGTGTAAGCCATTAGCAGGGCAGTACGGGAAATGAGAGCGGAGAAAAGCCACACCAGCTCCAGAAAGCAGGTTGGTTTTTGCAGCTCTCCCGGGGGCAAAGAAGTGTGGTTTAGAGTAAAAAGGAAAGACAAGACAGAAACAAGTGGAATGTGCTGGTTTCCCATTCAGGACGCTGGCGCCCGCACACGCAGCAGCCTGAGCTCGTTTCAGCTCCTCAAACCAAACGAGGTGCAAAAACCGTTTACAAGTGAATTACAACTCCACATCAAGAACGATTTTTTTTTTATTCCTAAGCAAGGGAGATGCTTAAAATACACCTGCCTTACCGGGCGGTGTCCCCCCTTCAGCACCCAGGGAAGGAGGAGAGGAGCCTGCCCCGCTCTGCCTCCGCGCGTCCCGGTTTCCCTGGGTTTGCTTTGAAGCGTGCCCGCGTTCAGCGCTGACCTTACTCCCGGATGCTCGCGGTGAGCGCCGCTGCCGTGTGGATTTGCCCTTTCCTGGGTGTTCTACCTGCTGACATTACAACTGCAAGCCTGTTTGTTTTATTTAACCATATTCCTACTCCTAAGCTACCATCCAATTACTGCTCCCAATTTCTCGGCGCTCAAGAGCCCATGTTAATTAGAGTTCCCTGCGGACGAGGTTGCTGCCGGCCGCGCCACGCAGAGCCGAAGGCACTGCTTCAAACCCACCGGCATCCAGGACCAACCTCTCCTCTGAGAAAAGAAACGGAGATTCCTGGTGTCGCTGGCGGACTCCCGGCCCCCAGCAAGAGGAGCAGGCTTGGCGAAACAGCCGATGAGCAGAAGGTCATGGCAGCCTCAATGCCTGGATCTCGGCAGCCTCTGCCAGCCCCTTGGACCCCCAGTGCAGCCACACACTAAAAGCCTGGTTTCTGCTTTGGGACTCCACAAGACGCAGCGCCGGTTCAGGACTGGGGACGTTAGCTTGGCAATCTCCGAGACGTGGGGCATAATCACCATCAGCAGCCAGCGCCGCATAAATTCATGCGAGTTCCCAGTGCCTTTGGCAAACCATTCAAAAAAAGGAGGATGGAGACCCCAAATTCCCCAAACTACGGGACAAATTCAAAAAAAAAGGGAGGATGGAGACCCCACATTCCCCAGACTACAGGAGAAATATCTGAAAACCATCTCCCTTCAGGCACTTTAAACCATGAACTGAGCCCACTTCAGCATTGACACCAGATCTGGGAGGCAAAACCTGAAACAGCTCCCCGTTGCAGAGCCCAGGGACAAGGGAGCACAACACAAGCCTTGGGAAACGCTGCAGAACGACCCTTCGCCGCTCACGAAGCCTTCACGAACACGTTGGCATCTGCAGGCAGCAGCGCAAAAAAATTATTTCACAACCCTCATTGCTCAGATTTAATAACCACCCTGGCACAAGACATCCTTCTGTCCCATTTTGAGAAAGATCCCATAAACTTTGGTCTCTTTTTTTGTCTTTCTACAAATAGACATCTATTGCACAAAGGACCGATGCAGTGCCAGTGAAACAGCTACAAGCCAGACGGAAATATTGCTTTACCACAATTGTCTCCTCATCTTTTAATTGAGTATTAGATGATTTTTATTCAAAAAAAATCTAGTATTATCTGTGTGATGCAGCGCATTTTCAATGTGTTTCACGAACAGCACTGCAAAACACATTCTCCACTTCTATATCCAAGAGATAAAATAAAAAAGTGGTCTTTATGCTTCATCTCCGCTCCCAGCCCTTGCCTACCTTCCCAAACACCAGAAGAACCCATCTCGCTGCAGGTTTGCTCAGCAGCAAGCAGGGCTTGGAGATGCCGCAGGGCCACACACAGGGAACACCGTGGTGGCACGAAGTGCTCACATCAGGGATGTGCCTGCACGGGGACACGGGAAACACGGACGACTCGCACACATCCAGGACCACTTCGGTCGAGTATTTTGGAGGTGCAGAATGTGCCTTTCCAATCCACAATACATTTAATATTAAGAGCAACCATTAAATCAGTTAGTGGTCACCCAGTGAACCGCTAGCTTACTACGGGAGTTCATTTTAAGCAACAAAACCAACTTCCAGCGTGGTTTAAGATAGGAAGATGCTACACAAACATAAATGTGCTTGTGCCATGAGGAATTCAGCAACGGCTGCGTCAGCTTTCACTGCAGGTGGCATATACCGAACACTCTCATTTAATAAAAGCGACGGGTGGATCTCAGATCTCAAATGAAACACACCCATTCCCATTTACAGCGATTCAACCAAAACCACAACCCACCTGCTAAAATGCAAGTGCCGCATCCACTTTCCCTCACAGTGAGCGCAGATCACATATATGATCACTGCGATCCTGCAAAGCCGTAAGGGGCTGTACTGGGTACCACGCTGGGTCGTTAACTGCATGACAAACTATAAACTTAGAAATCAAGTATCTGCACTGCTCTAAGCCGATTTTTTTCCAGTCTGCATCTAAAAATTTAGTAATTCATTGCTCAGAGCAGCAAAGACAGACTTTTCTTTAAACGAGAGTAACAAATTTCAAGCATTATTTCCCAAGGCACCATTAAAGGAGCTCATAGCTGCCGAGACCAAGAGGTCTGCATCTTTTTGTGTCTTGGAGTCAACCTTTAATGTTAAGCTTGCGCAAAGCCTGGGGATCTTCCAGGTTGTTTTCAAGAAACTCGGCCCATCCTGAGCTCTAGTGACTCATTCCCAAACATCTCCGCGACTCGCAGCATCCGAACTGGTTGCACCCATGAAACACCTTGTGACTAGGCAAAACCACAGTAAACAGGCGGGAAAGCAACGCAGTGAGATTAACCCAGAAAAGCAGACAAAAACCACACGTTCTCCAGTTGCTGCTTCCTCCAGAGAAGAGGAACCGAGCGGCCGCTGGGCTTGGCTTATGTAGGGACGTTGAGCGATGCTCGACGTGGCGGGGTGCAGTCAGCTGCGTGCCCGCACTGTTTTCATGAATTGCTCCATTAGAAAAGCTCTGATGATATTTTCCAGCTGAAGGAATACAGAGAGGCTTATGCTTTTCTCCATTTTTTTTTTGTTTTAAAGAAACGCCTCGAAATGTTTTCTCAGGGAGTGTTTCTGATGAAGTGGATCAGGGTATTCAACACAGGGGGAAAAATAAGCAGGAACAACTCCCCCACAAATCTTGTATTCCAGAGATGCACGGCTGGAACTCCAGTCTATGTCCTCTCCAGCTAGAATATGGCAAAGTTTATTAGAACAGGTGTTTTTAGTAAAAAAGCAAATGTTCTTCACCTACCCTAAGATGTTTTTCTAGTGGTAAAGCTGAAGTGTTAAAGACTAATCAAACTTTAGTTTCAGTATAACTAATCACTACTTTTTTTTTTGTTTGCCAGAGTCAGAGGTTTCAGAAGGTTAAACTGTTTCCAAAACCAGCACAATCAGACAGTTTTTCAGTTGATTTTATAGTTAACGCATCAAAAGGACGCAAGTCTGTATTTCCTTACAATTCTGTTTTCAATGTAAAAGACCCAGACGGGAGGGGGTATGTTGCACAGCAAAACCAGGGCTGAGGGCTTTTTGCATCTGTTCCTACTACATGAGCGACAGGCAACTGTTTGCCGTGAGAAATCATGAGAAACGGTTAATCTGCGGCCACTTCCACCAGCAGCATTAGCCCAGCAACCAAAGGTAACCCCGTAATCGGGCTCGCACCTCACCAAGCCACCGATTCGCTCTGGGCAAACCTTACGACCTACTGAACTTGTACGTGACGGATCGCCGGGCACAGGGTGCTCGCAGGGCTCCTACACCAGCTCCGCTGCTCGCTTCACCTGTGTTTGCCATGAATCTAGTCGCTGGCAGAGAGGCAGCTGTGCATCTGCCTCAAAAAAAGGAGAAAAAGGTGAAAATGTCCCCTGGATACACATTGCCTGCCTTTTCTGCAATTAGCACGGCATGGATCAAACCCAGCCTGAACAACCCCGCCAGTGTAATAATCAGGCAATACCGATGCGGGAGAGTCCAGTACAATTATAGAAAGCAAGCAAGCTGGAAGAAAAGCGTCACAGTGAAATACCAAATTTCACCGTAATTGCAAGCCTCCTTGCTTTGCTGAAGTCATCTCTCATGTTCATTATCTAGTCCCGTTCCTGCCTCCGGAGGCACACGGGCACATAGCACAAATAGATCCAGTTGCCTCAAGCTCTCCCTCTCATCATGTTGTGGGAGCTCTTTTTTTTTTTTTTGTTTTAATAAACTACATCTTTACAAAAGGAGTATCACCATTTGTCATCATCAGGTTAGACAAGAAGAGTCAATTATCATTTTTAAATAAGCGAAGAGCAGCAGCTGCAGAATATGAAGCCAGTAACACTGCCCGAGCCACTGGTTTCCCCACCAGCATCCAAGATACCGTTCAGCTGGGTGTTTACAGGCGGGGATCGAGTGTACCTGAACGCAACCGAGGAGTATGTTCTGCACCGGTGCCCCAGAACTGAGGGGATGGGAGACACCAGCTACTCAAAGCATCTCACTTCAGAAGCAAAATAAAATAGGAAAAAAAAAATCCTTGCTCCAGCATGTAAGCAGGGGGAAAAAGGTTGTGCCTTGAGATCAACATGCTCGGACACTGCTAGTCCCTTGGGTTCTCGTCACCGTTCCTAACGCGGGCTCGAAGCGCCCCAAAACGCGCCGCAGAGAGGGGCAGGGAGGCGAGCCCTGCACCGGGATGGGTGCGACGCCCGATGACCTCATCGGCCAACTTCAGCTTTTTCAGTCGTTTCCTGGGGGAGGGAAGGGAAACGCAGAGACAGGCGGGAGCAAACAAACCAGCTACTGCCGCCCATAAACAAAGGAAGTGTTTTTTTGAAGACACCATCTAGGTAGACAGGAGGGAAATAACAGAATCTGAAGTTACAACAACAACAACAAAAAACCCTCAACAACAAGTCTAATGAAACTATTTCCTCCACCGACACACGCTGGAAACAGTATCAGATGCTGCTGAAGACAGAGGAATTCAGCACATGGCCATTTCCCTGCGCTATCGGCAGCACACCCTTCCCATGTTGATGCCATCGCTCCCGTTGCTCCTTCTGGCTTCACCACAGATAAAGCCCCCTTCTCTGGGGTCCATCTTCTGCTCGTCCTCTACAATATTAAATTATTTTTCAGAAACTCCTGCAGAATGCAGTCAGCCGGTCTGCGTAATTAACTCAAACCCGTGCATCTGCAAGAGCTCTTTTCCATCACGTTTAAACACCCCAGGAGGCCTGGCTGCACATGAAAAGCAATGGCAAAACAACATATACTTATCCTGCATTTTCCCTCCCAAATCAGTTTCTCTTCCTAGCTGTTCCCCCTCTTCAAGACAGCATGAGGGTCCTTAAACCCTTTTGACTAGAGCTACGTACAACAAACAGCTGAAAACAGTCATTTTCTCTGCAGCTGGATTCCTCGCCAAGCCCCAAACATTTCCGACTTGGACCCAGATGAACGTTATTCCAGCAGCTCTACCAGGCGGCCTGCACTTCCATTCTATGGTATTGCTATTTGACGTGCTTATTCACCAAGAGTGTCACTAGCTTCTCACCACACATGCTCACGTTCAAGTTGGCAGCTGAAGATAAAAAAAAAAAAAAAAAAAAAAAAAAAAGCAGTGATATCGGCAGCAGCTGCCTGTCCCGGCCCCGGGAGGGATGGAGGTGCACAGGGGCAGTGCCGGTCCGCCCTGGGAAGGATGGATGGAGGGATGGAGGGAGGGAGGGAGGAACATCCCCAGGAGGGATGGAGGGATTGGAGAGAGGATCATCCCCAGGAGGGATGGAAGGACACAGGGGCAGTGCCAGTACTCACCCCACCTGCTCAGATTTTAGTACTTGCTACTGAGGACTCTAAAAACGTCGTTTTCTTGCACATGATGTGACTCCTTCCTCCTACAAGAAGTCCTCCTCTGCCTTCTGCCTGCGTCAGGGCACATTTACATTGTAGATGGCCTTTTTACTGCCTCTACACGCTTACACACACTCACACAGGAGAAACGGAGATGTCAGGCAGCATTTCTTCTGACTTCACACCAACAACCCCTCTGGACAATTTCGACACACAAATTCCACCTTGCACATCCATCGCTGCCAAGCCAACAGTTATAAAACAGGCACCTAAGACAGAACACTTTGGCTTAATGCTGGATTTTAAGACTTTTCAGACAAAATGAACAACTATGTTTTCATTTCGATGAAGAACAGGAGGGTTCCCTCAGCTGAGGAGGATTACAGCTCACCACCGCTC
>KL268183.1:0-15136 GCA_000699545.1 Podiceps cristatus
CTTCAGCTCGGGGCCAGGTCCCCGACCCCCTGCTCCCTGCATGCTGGAGGGCGCAGGAGGTTTGCCTGTGCCAAGCTCCAGGAATGGGCCAAGTCGCCCACTGAGCCCCAGGGCCCGGGCAGGCAGCGGCGCGGAAAAAAAGCACTGCCCGCCTTGGATAGGAGTGGCCTTGGTACAGAAGAAAACACTAAGAACAACCAGACATCCTAGCTTAGCTGTGACAATCGTGTTTCTTTCCCCCTCTTAAGTACGTATTTGATAAACGAGCTAAGAGTAATGCTGTTATCCAGCAAACCACGGTTGCTTAACAGGTCTCCTCCGCTTCCAACTGTCACGCTGCATTTTGTTCTCACATTCGCTATTGGATTTGACGGCAGGCATCAGATCAGAATGAATTTTTATTTACTATCTAATGAATTATGACTGGTGGCATTGGTTTCTAGATGGCTGTATTACACAGCGCAGGCTCATGGTGTGTCACCAGGAAGCAACAAAAAATACCAGTCCTTGGCAGCCCACCCACAATTCGGCCTGAACTATGGTTTTGCCTATGGAAATTTCTGGACCTTCTGTGTTCTGTATTTTCAGGGAGCATAGAGGTACAGATGGGGATGCATTCCCCAGCCCGGAGCAGTGAGATCCCTTGTCACGTCCTTGCCTTCCCAAAAGGATGTGATCTGATAGAGCGGGGTTTCGTATTCTAGAAGGAATGAGACCAAGAAAGTGCCCAAAGGAGAACAGAGAAAGGAAACACCTGGCCCAGGGCAGAAGGGCTGGAATCAAAGATCTTGTACCCCTCAGCAAGAGGTTAGCAGAATGGAAGCAGGCAGAATGTGAACCAAATACAGACACTGCTACAGCTTTCCTTGCCCATTAGCCATTCCTTCGAATGAACTTCCCGTTCACCACGCAATATTTGTTACAATGAAATGTTTTCATTAAAGTCCCTCTCTCCAGGAGTCAGGTACAGGCTTAGCTCATCGACTACGCTCAGCAACACACTGCTTTCATGCCTCAACGTGCAGGGGCGACTGGAAAAGTCCCTTCCCTTCCCAGTCCAAAAGTCTTCTACCGTGCCAGTCCCGTGGACCGCGATGGGTCATGCATAGAGGGGAGCCTGCTCCTCTGCCACACGCATCGGCAGAATCGGCGGCAGCAGTGCTTCCCCCGGGATGCGGCTATCGAAACGAGCCATCACTTCAGGAGTTAGTGCAGAAGGAGTAGAGAAACGACAGAGCAAAAGGCGCTTTAACAATTCGGATTGTAAAACTGCTGCTGTTGAGACCCTTGCAGCAGCGTGCGTGCGTGCGTTCAGGCGTGATATGCAGTTTGTTTGTTTCTTTTGCGTTTAAGCATTTTTGGTGTGTTCAAAAAGCAGTTTAGGTACTGTTTTTCTAACAGGCCAAATGAAGAGACCTGGCATGCCAGGTTTAGTTCATTGTAGCGAGATAACCTGAAGTACTGCGAGTATCTGTACATGGGGGATGGAAATTTTTCAGGCAACATGAATAACGCATCACATCAAGTCACTCCCCGGTGGAGGCTCAGGATCAGCTCCAAGGGAATTGTTCAACCCATACTGCAGCTGGATAAAACTCACCAGAAGTTATAGACCGCTCCTCTTCCCCGCCATCTTCTCTAATTAGAACTGTGTGCAGCACACCGGGGAAGATTCCTGTGGTGGGACAGCTGGTTGCACTGGGGAGACGGCTCGAGAGCCGGCAGCAGAGCTCCTGCGCCGGGAGCTGGAGCAGCGCCCGGCCACGGGCTGAGGCCGAGGGACTGAGGCGCAGGAGGGAGAGTCGCTGAGGGCTGTACGGGCAGGGCTGAGGGAGACCGGAAAAGATGGATCTTGTCAGGGGTGAGACGCGCGGCCAGAGCTGGGGCAATGTCTGGGTCTAGGGTGTGATAATCGCTGCACCTCCAAGACCTCAGCGTAATGCAAAACGATGGAGCCAGGAGGAGACCTGTCAGCCATCTGCCTTTGACAGGCTTTTTTCAGGCAGCACTTTCATCTCGTACTCTGCGAGCTTGTACAAATTACACAATGTACGAGGGTGATATCAGCTCCTATTAATTGTGCCATTCTTTGCGCCTGCACACATGCCATGGGGTAACTGCCTCGAAACTACAGCTGTCCTGCAATTCCCCTGCCTGCAGGAGAAGAAAATGTGCTTAGACCCAAGTTCTGCAATAATTGCATTTTTATATACTGGATTCTAAAGAAAAAAATACAACCCAAAATTTTATTTGCATTTGCAACACCTCTTTGTACTTTTGCACTGGTGTAAATGATTGTAGAAAAGCCATAGGAGGAACCTTTAAAAGGAAAAGTATAAAAGGTTATTTTTTCCCCTTTTGATCATATTGCAGTGACTTGTTGGAAGAGAAATATTACCCCAGCAGCCAGCACCACTCTCCCCAAGCAATATGGGAACTGTGAAGTTATGAAATTGAGGGCACCTTCACTGAGAAATCGATTAGCAAACTGAGAGAGCTTGTGAATTGGATGTCTGGCCATTTTCAGTAATAAATTGTGAAATAGTCCGTGAATAAGTGGTTCACAGAGTTCAGAATTACCCCCTAGGAAATGTTTGAGACCTGGAGATACATTACTGAAGCGAGTGGCGTCCTAATGTTCAGTGCTTCAGCTGTTAAATATGTATGTAATCCCTACAGCGCTTCCCAAAATTAATAGTGCTTTATGGCTGCTCTGGAGCCATTGTATTTATATCAAGATCCATAGATTCAGCTGATCCACAAACAAAGCACTAATTCCAGAGAAGAAAGCTGAGGCGGTGGCTAGGGAGAGTGGGATTTAACCGAGTGGCACGTGCCAAGCTAAACTCTATAGGCGTGATGTTATCAGTTTTGCTTTATAATTCTGCAAATCAAGCTTTGCATGCTCTCATCCCCTCCCTCCCCCACTTTCGGGCCGAGCAGGCACCCCCTGCCCGCCCCAGGGTGGCAGAGGTGGGGGCTGGCAGATCGTGCTGGGAGACAGGAGCCGCCAACCTCCGGGCTGGCACAGCCCAGCGCGGGGTCCCAAGCGCCCTCCCTGGCATACCCACCCGAGGCACCACCAAACTGGGCATCTCGGTAGGACTCCAACTGGGACTCCAGACCTTCCGCCCTGCAACTTCGAGCCCACCTGTCCCCGTGCAATACCACGGGGACTCCAGCAACGTGGCTTGCTCGCCAGAGCAAAACGTGAGCCCTCCCATCGCCGGTCACCCCGTGGGCAAGGACAGTAGCTTCGCAGATACCTTCAATCTGTGTATTAGCTGTTGTTGATATCTCATCTTCCCCTTGCCTTCTAGCTTTTGCCTGCTGCCTACCACCTTTTCCCATTTCCATCTGTCCTCTACACGTTTTCTCCCTCGGGCTTGTCCCTCGTCCTTGGTGACTGCCCAAGCCTGATACTCACCAAAGGGCTGGGCAGTTTGCTCTCTGCTAACTTCACCTGCCAGCCTGCGCTAAAGAGGCAGCGATCCACAGGGCTAAGCCTGCTGTAAAGAACTTCATTAGATTTTTTTCACTTGTGCTGGTGCTTGGCACTGCTGTGATTAAAGATGCCCCCCAACCTTCCCACGAACGACAGGTACTGCCGTGCGGGTCGGCTGCATTGCTGCTGGGCAGGACTTGGGGCTGAATTTGTCCTCCCCCCTTTTATTGTTTCTTAACGCTCTTCATTTTCAGAGCATGAAATGGTTATTTTTCTCCCTGAAATCCTACCAAATGGAAAACAGTTGGCTGCTCAGAAGAGACAAAATTAAATTTTGTGGGGTAAACAAGGTTGCTAATTAGCTGATGTGCTGTGCAAAGTCAATTTATTCCCAACATGTCACAGTGCCAACCCTGCCTGAAGAGCCTGCGCCTCGTGGCTCAGGTTGACTCACGGGGGTGGCCCGGCCTCTGGTGGGAGCTGGGACCGCGGCTGACCCTTAACGGGGACTTTTTGCCTTCCCATGTGCAGGAAGAGCCCTTTGTCATGTTCCGTAAGTCCGACACGGCCCTGTTTGGGAACGACCGCTTTGAGGGTTACTGCATCGACCTCCTGAAGGAGCTGGCCATCATCCTGGGCTTCACCTACGAGATCCGGCTGGTGGAGGACGGGAAATACGGGGCGCAGGATGAGAAGGGGCAGTGGAACGGCATGATCAAGGAGCTCATCGACCACGTGAGTGAGGCCCATCTGCGGCGTGGGCAGCTGGCGGCTGCCGAGGGGCAGCTGTGCCCAGGCAGTCCCCGAGGCATTCTGCCTGGGGTGGGATGGGCGCCCGCTGAGCGCCCGCTGCTCACCGGCTCAGGACACCCGCAGCGAGCTCCCAACCCTGCCTGGGCTCTGTGTTGCACGATTTGTCAGAAAAGCATCCCTTTGTCTAACTGCTCCAAATATTCATTTGGAGTTTCTGAAAATGAATGTTCTCACAGTACAGAAAGGGGCTCCGTGCCTTCAGCCACCGCCCCTCCCCGGGGGGCTGCTGCCAGCGGCAGGATGCAGGCTGGGCACGCGGAGAGGAGGGAAAAGGCTTCTCCAAGGCCCGGCAGCGCGGCCGCCCCGGGCAGGAGCAGCACGGCCTGTGCTCGTCCCCCGAGGATGCTGCTGCTCTGTCCCAGCAAACGTGGGCCAGGGCACAACCACGAGGTGGTCGGGGACCCCGGACGTGTCCCAGACACAGCTCAGCTGAATCCAGATGACATATCCAGATTGCAGGAGCAGGTGTGCAGGGGACAGTTTGATGTATTTTTTTTTAAATAAACACAGCTTATTTTCTAAAATCTCCTGGGACACGGAGCTCCCTCTGCAACAGAGCAGCTGTGCTTTTCCTTCCGCGGCCACTTCTAAAGCCCATTAAGCACTAGTGAAACCGTCGTGGCAGCTTTACTCTCGCAGCCTACAAAAAGTCACCTAGCCTGAAACCTCGACTGGCGGCCAGAGGTTGCTCGGTTTCCTAATTAGATAGTTTGCCTCCAGCATATCCTGTGATCCCAGAAGCCCGGTTAGGGAGGTGAGGAAAGCCGGTGTTTTTATGAATCTCTGATTCCCAGAAAAGGTCTCTGGAAGAACAGACCAGGACAAAATTAACCCATGATCTCCACGGCACAGGCAGCAGTATAAGCAGTCCCAGAGCTGTAAGACAGGTCTCTTCTCCTGAATACCCTGCTCAAGCGGTGCAGCCCTCGGACCACCTCTCAAGTTCCTGGCTATGTTTAGAAAGCATTGCCTGAGCAGAAAAGAGACAAAAATAATCCCTCGTACGTAGCAGCTGTGATGCTCTTACAGTTCATGTGAGAAGAATGTATTTGCTGGGTGAGTCACTTCAGCAAATGAGCTTCACTGCGAGCAGGTAACAGCATCGTCTGGCGGTGAGGCCACGAGCCGGGGCTCGGGGATCGAGGCTGTGTTTCCAGATTTGGCTTGTCTGCCCTAAATGACATTGGACAAGTTGCTTCTGTGCAATGCTTCCTCCATCTGTAAAATGTAGATGATAATGATTATGTCCCTTATAGGGACAAAGCGATGCTTAATCAGTTTGGGAAGAGCGCTGAAGTCCTTGGATGGCTCACCCCGGAGAAGCGGGAGGTACGGCAAAGGCATGCAAGGACAGCCCTTGGGGGAGCAGGACATGGTGTCTCACAGGGGAATACACCACAGGCTGTGCAAACCTGCCCTGTATTTTTGCTTCCAGAAAACTCCATACAGCTCAAAATACAGATTCTTATAGTCTCTTACGCAAAAGCCTTGCTAAGTTAGACAAGTGACAGTGTCCCAGCGGAAGAGACTGGTGCTTTGCCGCTCCGAGTGAGGTGTGTGACGGAGATTCGAACAGACGCAGAGCACAGGCTGCGATCCTCGGCAGCGTGCTCCGGGACACGGCCAACTGCGGTCCCACACCCGCTGCCGGGAGCAGAGTCTGCGGCTCTCGCCGCACAGCATCTGCAGTGCAGGGCTCTGAAGAAGTAAATTGCTCCAAAGCAGGAAATAAGATACAGGGAATGGAAGCCAGGCAGTCATTTAGTCCGATCATGTCACTGCCAATGTCCTGCAAGACGTTATAGGGCTGTCAGGAGGCTTTTTCAGCCATTCCCAAAGCTGTGGTCAGCTAAAAGACAGACGGGGAAAGTACAGGGAACAACCTCATTAAGTAACAGGAAATGTATGGTCAACCTGCATTAAAGTATTTCTTGGCTAACTATTTAAAAAGCAAACTAACATAGTGCAACAGGAAAGGACCAAATCCCCTCTCCCTGCATGTTTTACTGTAGCATCAAGTTTGAACTCGGCTTTCTAACAGGTGTGGTTGGGTGCACGCCTGGGAATGATTTATAACCATTGCCCAAACCCCATACAAAGCCATTATTTTCTTTATCTGCATGTCATTGCTTTTTATAGCAGTGTTTATGTAAAGCATTAAAAAGTGAAACTGCAACCAGATGGGGCCCTTCCTCAGCAGCAAAGCGTCTTCAATCCGTGTGAGGAAAGGAACAACTGATTGGCACTTTGCAATGGGAAAGTTCAAACTTATTTTACACCTAGTAGAAAAAGTGTTGGAGACGGCATTCAAACAAAGTTGTAGTGATGAAAACAGGGCTGCCCACACTGTGAGTTTAGTATCTGGGCTGGCTTTCCTCCATATTCAGTGTCTCCTTCTCATAAAAGAATGGGGATCGTTCAGGTGGGAGCATAAAGCAGAGGCAGGGTTTTGTGAGGTCCAAACACCCAGGCCAGGATTAACTCTAAGCAGAAAGTCTGTGTGTTGCTGAAGACCCATTTAACTCCCGTGCACCTGAGACCGAGCCCCCCAGGACTGCTGTGACGCACCAGCTCCGACGGGCTGAGCTGATGTGTGGGCTTGGCTGAACGACCTGTGCATAGAGGAGGGTGCTCTGAGGTGAAACACAAGGCTGAAACGGGGACTGTTACCACCTGGGAGGGCTGAGAGCCATGGGAGCAGCAGTTGCTGTGTTCCAGGAACAGCCCAATCTGAGGCTGAAATTCAGTGAAAAGGAGATGGGCAAAGCAAGGGGCAGCCCATCAGTCAGGATGGCTTTCTGCTGGGCTGGGAGATGCAGCCAGAGAGGAGCTGGGCGTAGGATTCGGCAGGGTGGCCAGGGCAGGTATGTAATTACCGTGCTTGAGGGAGGATGGTGCCTCCACCAAAGGTGTAAATCACAGGGCCTGTGACAGAGGATGGGCTGTTTATGCAGTGAGCTCTCATGGCTTGTTTTGGCGTCAAGCATCACCCTCCTTCCCCTGTCCTCTCTGATCCAGACATGCCTGGCCACAGGCAGTAATGCCTTAGGCTATGAGCCTTTGTAAAATGGCTTTGTTTCTAGTCTGGCCTTAAGCATAAACAGGAAAAGCAACAGCAGTCAGAGCAGCTCACAGCATGACCCTGTCTTCTAGGTCCCCAGCAGCAGACCTGGAGAAGACAGCCCTGTGGTTAGATGCAAAAAGCCCTGCCCCGCTGGCTTTCATCTGCTGCTCCTCCTGCATCGCAAAAAAAAAAAAAAAAAAAAAAAAAAAATTTCCCTGTTTTGAGGAGTTCAGTCTATGCCCTGGAGAACCAGACTCTCCTCACCACAGTGGGTTCCTTATTGCCACTCTCCCTGGCCACTCGCGCCGAGGAGCCTCAATCAGAAGGGCCAGGAAAGCTGAATCGGTCACAACGCGGGTGCCTGGGGAGGCTTGGGGCAGCCAGGTGACACAGAGGATCTCCCGCGCCCTGCCTCCGTAATAAACGGGGAACCTGGCAACCATCAAATCTCCTCCTTTCACCAGTAATGAACCGTTACTGATGTTTATTCATAGAAATTACTACTGATACAAGCAAAGCTATACTGTGCATTGTGGCCCACCCATTCTGATTTATAAATTCTAGTTGTCTGGTAAAACAATGCCTGTAAATCTTCCCCATTGTCTGCAAGCAGAATCACATAAAAACAGCAGAGTGAGTTGTTCTGGACATTTTGCACAAACTTGTTCACAAATAAAACTTGTCTTCTGCTGAGACAGTGCATATCAAATTTCCATTCAATATGAAACTTCATGTGGGAATAAAAAAGGTATGAAAAATAATAGGATTTCTAATGGAAATCCCTGCCAATGGTAACTATAGAGAAGATGTAATATCTATCCTTAGGGACAATTTATGACAGTTGATTTAACACTTACACAATAAATGGGCATTTATTGACAGTAAATTCTGGCAGAAAGACATATTGCACCACATTGCCACATTCCCATTAATATTCCTGCACTGGTGGATGTTTATTTCAAGTTCCACTAGCTGAGGATACATTTGGAAGCCACCGGGCCAAGAATAGGGAAAAGCAGCATCGCTGGATCCAGTGTCCTCCACCTCTTGTTTAGACACTGGTGGAACTCAGCATTAGGGAGGAGATGGAAACATGCCAAAACAGCTGCACTTTCTCCTTTTGGGCTCAGCGTCATTAATTGGGTGGCTTCATATTGATCATATGTAGGGAGCCGGGCGATGGAAGCAGACTGAAGCGCACGCTGGGAGCCCGAGTTCTCTGCTTGCTTCTGCAGGTCTCCCTGGACCTGCCTTTCCCTGACTCGCTCACAGCACAGGGCTCGTCTCTTAAAATACGGCCCTTCTCACTGGGACCCTACAGCCTTTGACATCCCTTAGGTGCCATTAATGGCAGCTCCTGCTCTGAAGAAATGTCTTAAAGACTACAAGAGGCCCAACAGGTCTTCATGGCCCTCATTTCTCCTCTTCAGTTTCCGGTTAGATTTCCCCTGCTGACATCTGTTCTTAATTCACCACTGATATTAAATAAATTCATTGACAAAAATTATGTCTAAATTAGGTCTGAAATTGTAAGAGCAGCCATTAAGAGCTGGAGTCAGACAATTAACGCCGACCCACTGCGCACGGTGCACGGCCAGGGAAGGGTGCTGCCGGGCAGGACCTCGCTCTCCCTGCAGCATCACTTCTCGCGCCCAGTGTTTTCCTGTCTCTGGCCAGCACGAGTGGAGGGCTGCAGGCACAGGGCTCGGCAGAGCACCCCGACGCCTGCTAAAGCAGCAGCCCCCTCCACCTCCGAGCCATGGGCTGCAAGAGAGACCGGCTGCCGCGGCGGCGCCTGGCCTTGTCGTCCCCCGGTGCTCCGGGACACCTGTGCCCGAGGCCACCGGGTGCTGGCTCCACTGCAGGGAAAGCTGCAGAAAGCTGCAGGGCCCGTGGGGCACAGGCTGCCGGAGCATGGCCCAGCAGCCGAGCACCCAACGCAGGGAGGGGGGCAGAGACGGGCCCTGACACAGGGCAGTGGGAGCAGAAGAGTCGAAAAGCACCAGCAGCGGTGGCGGCGAAAGAGACGGAGGGATAAAAGTGTCGGTGCTGCCAGACAGACACCTGAATAACAATTAAATACAGAAAATATGCGCTATTTACCTGTCTCTCAGGCAACACACACATAATTAGTTTATGTAAATACTTAAATCAGATTGGCAAAATAAGCACAGAGGCAGCTTATTTTCTTGAATAAATATTTATCTTGGCGCTCCTGTAGTCTGAGAGTTCTGCTGTGACTGGCCGTCACACGCAGCTCTCCTCCGGCAGAGGTCGGACGCTGCAGGACTTCACAGTGACCGTGGCTGTGCAAGAGCTGTTCTGACCCGCAGGCCACTTTCCCGTGATGACTCAGAACCTGAAGATAAGATTTAGCATTTTCCAATAAAAGCCAAGTATCTCTGCAGAGAATACAATCCTCCATCCACTGAACATCTGGTGCACCCACATCAGTTCCACTCAAGTGAAAATGCTGTAACACTGGGTGAATAAGGAGATTCAAGCCCTTCAAGGTGTGTTAGAGAAGTGTCTGCATTTGGTGTGTAGCTGCCTTGGCAAAATTCATCTTTTTGGCCTCAATTCAGCAGAACACTTAGGAACATACATAAGACTTGGAAGGTGTGCAAGCTCCAGTAAAACAGAAGCGTGTACTTAAGTGGTTTTGCTGGATAAGGGCCTTTAAGCCACTGGCACTTGCTATAATTCCTCATTTTTAATAAAACCCATCTTACTGTGCAACAGCGTAAAAGTTGGGGCTGGGGGAAGGAAGCAGTCAGGGCCTGCTAATTGACTTCTCGGTTTGTAATGGCAGAGCACAACAAATGAAAAGCTTTACCCTTGGTGGGTTTTGATTTAGATCCTCTCAGTCAGCAAACCTTTAATTAGAGGCCACCTTCAGAAAAATCTGCATTGATAAAAAGGATATCGAAGTGCAGCCCCGTACTGCCTTTAATAGCGCAGGACTCCACACCAGACTGGGCTCCCTAATACGTGCTCCGTTCTGCCCGTGTGACATTTACTGCAAGGACACGGGGCTGTGATCAAATCACAGGAGCTGCTGAAATGACACAGTAAAATTTTATTTCTGCACTAAAAGCATTTTGATCCTTGGGCATCCATGCAGATTTCTCTCTCTTCATTTTCTGCAGTAAAGCATAAACTCCTAGCAGTTATTTAGCTTGCTATATCATTTTGACAAATTTGGCTTAGGATCTTTCAGACAGGCAGTTGCTAGCGAGCACTGGCCACAGAACTGCTCATTTGTTTCCTCCTTCAGAAAAATCCATAGCCAAATCCTTCAACATCTCCTTTGGTTTTCCCCGTTGAGTCAGGGCACCCACACAGAAGTGACGGAGAAGCTGAAATGCTGCATTTCTTTTGCCATTCCTGCCTTGTGACTTTGGAGACTGATAAGCCAAAATTCTCGAGTGTGCTGCAACGTGGGGAGAGGCGCCGAGCTACAAACCTGCCGGGCCTCCTCCCCGCCACGGCACCAAGGGCGCAGGCTCCGCTCCCAAGAAGCAGAACCTCACCATCCCAGCTGGGCAGCCAGCGCTGCCGGTCCCCTTCTAAACACCACTGTCCTTCAGCTTGCATCAGTGTCACCTCAGCCACGGCTGCCACAAATGGCCTCATGGGGAAAATATTGCTTCCATTTTCCCCAAGCTTTGACAAATGCCAGTGATTGAAATGGACACTTTCTGTACCAACCTGATTTAAAAATATATTCCCATATGGAAAGTGACAAGGAAAGGGAACCATCAAGGCTTGGCTAAAGAAACATGTTAGGGAAAAAAACCATATTTTTACCCTTGTTAGAGAATTCCTGAAACTCTTCTGTTCAGGATCTCCAAAGCTACGGTCTTTGGAGACGAGGCCCTTTCAGATACACACATATATATGTACGTAATGGATAAAAGCTCGTGTGAAAACTCTTCTTATCGAAAAAGGCCCAGATTCCTGTATTTAAAAATATTCCACTGACTTTCGTCACAGACTTGCAAGGTCAAAAGAGATCATTAGTCTGACCTTCCTCCACAACACAGGCCAGAGATCTTCAAGTCCTACAGTGAACCCATGGGTTCTGTTGGAATAAAGCATGTTCTAACAAGACAGCTAATATTGATTTAAAGTTTGCAAGTAATGACAAATCCACTATATCTCTAGGTAATTATCACTTACGGTTAATTTAGAATTTTAATTTTCAGAACCAGATGTTAAATAAATCTTACCCAGGTATGCTAAGCACCTGGCATGGGGGGAGGTACTGCTCAACTTCAGAAACATAATTTATGTGCCTGCATTTCCTCTGAAGTCAATGATACCGAGAGAGTGATGTGCAAACCCCAAGCAAGGTGGCTGATGTTTAGACAGCCTTGGATGTATCACTGAAGGCTTTTTTAAGAACCCGAATGAATGTTTAGAGAGAGGAATGAACACAGCTCTTGGCCAATAGATGGAGGCTGTATGCAGTCGCTCACCGAATCTCGCACAGAAATTAGTAAATAACAGAAATAATAGACAGAAACGCAATCCATAGAAGGATGGCTCGCAGCCCTATGCACGGAAAAAACCCCAAGGGGAACGGCGTGAGGCCCCGCTCCCTCCCACCAGCCAGGCACGCTCGCGAGCCTTCCCAAAGAGCAGCTTCCCCGGAAGGAGCCTTTCAACTTGCATCATGAAGTCCACTGAGGAGGAAGAAATTGAACCTTTTACCTCATGCTGCTACAGTATGACTTCCTACAACTTCATTCCGGGGTGGCCTCCCCCTGCGACTTTCTCCTCCTGCAGCAACACTGAAAGGACGGCCAACAAAACCGAACCATCTCTGCAAAGGGCCAGACTTGCACACAGCGAACTCTCTGCTGTACAGGCTTCCGCGGCGAGAAGCAAGCACAGCTGGGATCACAGACATTCCATGCCATTCTAAAATACATTTTTTCTGACCATCTTTGAAGAGCCAGTCAAAACGAGCTCATTGCATCTCTGTCGTCTGCGCTGTATTTCGCTGGCTAACACCAACCAAAAATCTGTACAATGAAAGTCCTAGACTAGAACCAGCAAACAGACAATGGTTTGCTCTCCAGGCCACTGATTTCAGATGGTAAACACACCCACGCCACCACCTCCAGAATCTTGCCCAGCGTGTTCTGGAGACCCTGCATCTGTGTTGGGGTTCTGTTTAGGTGATGAAGAGTATTTGTAATAACTGGACTGTTTTATACCAGTTCCACGTTCTGCCTGTCCTGTCTCGGGTGTTCTTGTGCCTAAGGCACACAGAGCAGCTCTGCTCCCTCGCCCGCAGAACGCTGCCCAAACGCCATTCGTGCGCAAGGCAGCGCAGCTGGCGGCAGCTTCGTGTTTGCCAGCCCGCACAGCGAGACTGCAGCTGCAGGGAGCCCAGCCTGCACCGGGAAGGGGGGCAGGAGGCCCAGCCTGGCTCTGCGGGGGCACGGGGCAGACGTAGCCCAAGTGCAAAGGGAGGGGGGGAACCCCGGGGCTGCGCTTTGGGGGGATTCATGTCCCATTGCTGCAGCGTGACTGCTGTGGGTGTTTCTAAGGGGATGGAAACGCCTCGGTTTCTAATGCCTGCCTTCTCTCTCGCCCTGTGTTGCGCCCAGAAAGCTGATCTGGCCGTTGCTCCTCTCACTATCACCCACGTTCGGGAGAAAGCGATAGACTTCTCCAAGCCCTTTATGACGCTGGGGGTCAGCATCTTGTACCGGAAGCCCAACGGGACCAACCCCAGCGTGTTCTCCTTCCTGAACCCCCTGTCTCCTGACATTTGGATGTACATCCTCCTCGCCTACCTGGGGGTCAGCTGCGTGCTGTTTGTCATAGCCAGGTAAGGGGACGCCGGTGCCACCCCACCCGACTGCCATCGCGCCAATCCTGCTGCCGTGCGAGAAGCCGCCCTCCCCACGCTCAGCTTCACTTTGCTGCCCGGTGTCGCAGGGACCCAACCCCCGCTGGGAGCCGCAGCACTAAACCCGTCCCATAACGAAATCATTTTTGGTCCAAGAGGCTGGTCTCTTGGCGTGGGGCTGCTCACGACTCCCGTGCTCTGCTCCCTTCCAGACCCGTATCTCAGGGTGGTCGCAGGGGTGATACAAACCCCGTGGTGAGAATACAGATGAGCTATCCACAGGGGAAATGTGTTTCCTCCTTCGCTAGCTCCAGCCTGTGTTACACCCTTTGTACTGCTTTACCATACTAAACGTGCTTGTCTTTGGTTGCGCTATTATCATAAACCCCTAAGCCTCTTTTGCTGTATCAGGGCAGGCAGTTCCACGGATTTAGTAGACTTCTAGTACAAAAGAATTTTAAAATGTTGCCTCTCTGTTTCATTAGCACCTCCCTGGTATAATGAAGGGTGATTTTCCTGCTCTGTATCGTTCACCATTCAGGCCTCTGTTCAGTCGCTTCTTGCCCAGCCTCTCGCTGTGTCCTGGACACAAAGCTCCCACGTCCCACACCGTTTTCAGCTCCTGTCTCTGAACCCTCCACCAGCAAAGCTCCCACAAACCCTTCCCTGTATCAAAAGACTGGAGAACGCATTGCTATGGATCAGACAATGTGTCTGTTTACAAAATTAATATGCATCTAATTAGCATGTTTAAAACCTCTATATTTAAAAGCAGCTGAATTTGCATATATTTGCATGTGTTATTAATTTCACAGAGTCTTTGATAAGACGCACAGACCGGGGCTGCTCTCAATATGTGATTCCACCTTTTCAAACCAAAACAAAGCACTCACCTCCCTCCTGCCGGGCAGCTGCCCTGCGCAGCCCTCGCTGGATGCTTAAGCATTTGTGTAAACACCATGCCCAGGGAGGTTCCCTAAGCACAGTCTGCAATTGGACACTCATTTCTCATTTCTTCTAGTTCAAGTTATGCCAGCAATGCCTTCAGAAACCTGCCTGCTGACCCCACACCTTGGGCTGGGGCTCTGTGCAGACCCTCTCCCTCCAAGAGCTGCTGTGCTGTGCTCTCCTCCGAGCATCTTTTCAGAAAACCTCTTCTATCTAATCCACTGACACCAATCAGATAGTCAAAGTAAAGATTAAATATAAAACTGCAGCAACCAGAATCCATTAACCCTCATGTTACAACAAATCTGCAATTTTCAACATCCCTCAGGTCCACAGAGGCATTTAGAGATGATTTCCTGAGTTTACTATGTAATATCCTAATTACACGTAACAGCAGTTGTCAAAGTAAACTCGGCTTAGCAGGCAGTATTAGCACTCCCAGCCCTCTGGGATGGCGAAGCAGCTACCTCGCCTCATCCCTCCTCTGCAGAGGTGCAGAGCCGGAGAGGCTGCACTTCACTCTTAGAGGACACAGGCGGCCTTCCACGTTCAAGATTTTAACCGCAATCATCCCACTCCCTAACCTTTGCAATGCACCTCTATGAAACGGAGATAGGCCAGGGTTCCGGGCGCTTTCCTGGGGTCCCACGGAAGCCGTCTGAGCACGGAGGGCTCTGCAGGCTGTTTGCGCGGTGCCCGCTGGGAGCGCAGGGGCTCTCGCAGTGCTGCCGGACAAACAGCAACAACCCCCAAACAGGTCATTTCAGCAAGTGGGCGGCGTAACGCGCAGCAACGGCAGCACGTGTTGCTGCTCTGGGGGCCAAGAGTTGCGTCGCCATTGACCCATCTCCCCACCAGCTCTGCCTGCAGGCGCCCGGCCGGAGGCTCCCCGGGGCAAGTGGCCGGCTCTGCTCTGCCTCAGCCGAAACCCCTAGGAAGACTGTCAGGGACTCCAGTGGGGCAGGGGGAGGGCCCCAGCAGTTTTGCTTTGTGTCAGACC
>JMFS01053809.1:0-22209 GCA_000699545.1 Podiceps cristatus
CTCCCTGCACCCCCTCGAGTGCCGGTCCGTGGGCCTTGGGCGGGCCGAGACCCAGCCCTTGGGCGTCTTAATACCCTTCGCCTTAGCGGCCTCGGTCGCAGGGCTGGCAGAGAGGGGCGAGGAGACCTTAAGAGGCACTTTACCCCATCTCCCTGCCCCCAAAATACTGCAACGCTCCTGGTAGGTGTTGTCTGACCCCTTCTTGAGGGGCTGCAGTGACCCCACATCTCCCAAGGTGTAGCCGCCCCTCCAGGTCAGCGCTCTGCTTCGTAGTCCTTACGGATAATTTTTCCATATCCTTCCTCAGGGATCATTTTTCCATAGGCAGATACGTGTTTTTTCTCCAGCAGACATTGCGTGTAAGGTGGGTGCCTTGCGGCTTGCTCCAGGGGATGGATAGGTTATTTCGTTTGCAGGTGATGGCAGTGAAATATGTTCTCTTTCTCTGAAAAACTGCTCAAAATCCGGCCCCCACTGAGGTTAGAGGAGTTCTGTCCCTGGTGGCACTAAAGCCAGGACTTTATTCCCTGCTAGTAAATCTCTTCTCATCCTACATGCGAATGCAGAAAAACCTGGGGAAAGGTTTTCCCAACAGGAAGAGCAGCTCTAGGGATGCCGTGGGGCTTCCCATGCTAGTTCACTAGCAACAAACTCAGCGGTTCGTATTTATGGTGTGGAAGGAAACTTACTTCATTTTATTACTACTCAAGGTTAGTGTATAAAGCAACAAATTACTCCTTCATCCAGCGTAGTTGGACTTGAGTCAAACAAGATATGACCTGTGCTTTATAAACAAATTTCAAGATAATAAGGTCTGACCACCGAATAAGTATTTATTTACTGGAATAAGGCACGGAGTAGTCAGTTTTGTGCCAAAAGCATCCATGGACTTTATAATGAGCAACCAGAAAGCATTTCTAAGCTAGAATTTTGTTTAACTGCCATCCAAAGTATCTGAGTACAAATATAATTTACTTCTTGAGTTATTTCTTAGAGCATTTGATTAGGGGGAAGTGGCCGCCTTTTGGTTAATCTAAGAACTAGGGTGTCACTGTCCACATTAGGGACAAATCCCACCAGCAGCTGGAGAATTCATTCCATATTGGTTACTCAAACTTGTAAGAGACTAAATTTGGACAGTTTAGCAGGAAGCATACGTTGAGCAGACAGGAGAGTCTTGATTTGCCGATTGAAGTCTATGAATGCAGATACAGTTTTCTGTCATTACTAATCCTGTTCTTTATTTTAAACCTAACCCCAGAGTTCGTTATAGTCTTATGCAAGCCCGTTCCAGAAGACCAATGGCATGACAAAATCTGGAACTGATAAATAACCCAAAGCACCAGATATGGTAACTCTGCTCTAGTAAACACGTACAGATGTAACACAACTTTTCAGCTTCCTCTCTGCAGGCTGTAAAATAGAAGAGGGAGTCTGGACAGTTATTTTATGCTTGTAATTAATATGTACCAGGAATCATCTGTACTTCAAAGATAAATGGTTTATTTTGCCGCCAAAACAAGGCTAATAACAAATCTAAATATTGGCTGAAAAATTGTAACGCTCAGATACAGCTTGTGTGTAGAGTGCATGTGTGTAAGGCCACATACAGTACGCGTCAGCCTGTGTGCATGCACGCACACGCGCACTCGCACTCAGGTCATTCAAGCAGCTGCTCTGTTGAAGTCAATGCTATTATTCTCACAAGTAAGGATTTTTTTTTTTTTTTAAGGCTTTTGAAAGATGATACTTTTCCTTTGGTTGTGTGCAGTAGAGCCGTCGGTAGCTGTATGCACACATACCCACCCGTGTCAGGTTTTATATTGCCAACTTTACTGATCTCAGGAATCCTGCTGAGGAAGAGTTGCATGTTTAGTACAGACAACCGCCTACTGACTCTACCTTCAGGTGAATATAGGCAGAGAAAATAGCAAGTGGTCTGTTGGGTTTGTGCAAGGGTTTTTTTGAGGAAAAACAGTTATATGGAACTGGAGACCCGCTGGGGTCCCATGTCAGACCAGAAAGAGTACCATTACAAATATCAGTAACCTAAGCCTTATGAAGGGTTTCGTAGACCTCCAAGAATCATTTGCGTGATCATGATTCCGATTTTACAGGTGAGGAAGCTGAGACGGAGGTGAATTCACTTACCTAAGGTCAGCCAGCAAGTGAATGGCAACACTAGGAACAAGCCCGTATTGTCTGGGTCCTGGTCCACTCTTAGATTCCCTAATGTAAGAAACGCTGTGGTTAAGCAATGACCCATCTGACAACCTTCATAAGGGAGATTGATCTATGTAATAAACTTGTCAAATGTATGCATACATTTTTATCATGAGTATCCCAGAAACAGCAGCTCTGCAGAGAAAGACTTTTTTTTATGCCTACACTACAGAACTGCAAGATAAATTATCCACTGATTTCCCTCTTCAGCAAAATACTTAAGTGCACACTTATCTTTAATGACATACTTACATGCTTTACTGAATCCAAAGCCTCGGCACTGAGGTTCAGAGGACCATGACTAGTAGACATTCAAGAATTCAGCTTCTACGCAGACACATAAAGATGAGATGTTTTCAAAGGTTTTCAGTGCTCAACACTTCTGGTTGCAACAAAGATTTGCAGACAAGTCTGATGTGCAGATCTCGTATGTGGGGTTGGTTTGTATTAGCGTTTTAGTTTGAATCGGGAGCGTGCTATTGAAGCCAATGCTACAAGTCCCTCCTTCAGCCAAATTGCTTGGGTTTGTACTGCAAAGCGATCACTGGGCACGCAAACTGGATTCCTCTTGAATGGAACTAATAGCAGGGTGCACCCCTGGAGCACACTTTTCAGACACTAATGTGTTTTCAATCCATAGGGTCTGACTAAACCTACTTCAGAGTAAAATACGAGAATGGATGGAGGGTGGAAGTTAAGCCCTCAGCACCAGGCATTCCTCTTTACAGATCTGTTCCTGCAGTATTGGACTATTTGCTGCTGCAGCCATAGCCCTAGACATCTAGAGAGAGGCACAGCTCTTTTGAACCTTTAGAGGTGAAGGGGAAAAAATAAGCACTCTTATGGTTGAACTTTTACTGCTGTCTTCTGGACAAATACTGCCTTTTGCAGTGTAAGGTTTTTTAAAAATATGTTCAGAAGTTTGGAATTAATAAGTGCTAATTCTTTCGCACAACGTTCCAAATCACGTTTAATGTACAAACTTCCTGTGTCTCCCTCTCTTGCTTTTTAATCTTCTGGGGAAAAGCTAGCCAGAAGCTCTCCATGGCAATATGTTTGAGCGTTGTACATGAGAGATGACTTCCGAAACAGATGAGGTAGTGAGCTGCATTCCATGTGTTGCAAGCAAACCTAACTTCAGTTTGACCTCCTGTCACTCACTGGTTCCACCTCCTGTGTTAGCAGATGCAGGGGAACAACCTGCTTGCTTCCTTAGTCCTCAGGGCCGCTCACAATGCCTGGTGAACAGACGGCAGATAATACTGATGTGTTCAGACACCAATACACAGAGGTTTTCTGGGTATGCATTTGCCCCTATTCTGTTTATTACTCTCTTCAAGTATTAGTAACAAATTAAGCTTTTTTCCCCCCTCTTTGCTTCTTGAGTTTGCAAAGGGATGGACTATCTCCAGGTCCCGTTACTCTCAGTGATGTATGAAAGCTGATTAATAACCATATGGACAGTTTGTGCTATATGATTTTGGAGGGGGGAATAAGTGGTGCTTTACCATTGAAGTCAGCAGTGTTCTTTGCAGAGTAAAGACCCAGTCCACATCAGGACATAAGAACCTACTGAATTTCAGTCATCTAGATATTACTAAAGTTAGATCTATGTACGATAACTACAGTTAAATGCTAGCCTAAATATTTTCCAGAATGGAGAGAACTCAAGCATACTTTGCTATGTTCTAATTTGAGATCGAAGGCGTTATTCAGCCTGAAAAAGGAGTGTGATATCTAGTGTTAGAGTTAATATCCCAGTCATTATATGTACAGTGTAGGTATCAGTCAGCTTTGTTAGCCTGACATGTTTTATGAAAATAATGTTCGAAGACTACAACTTTTAGTTTTGCCAGTTGTTAACAGTAATGCAAATTTGGCTTCATTATATATATGACCAAAAAGCCCACTGTTTGTGTGGCTTTATCAGGATGCCAAAAGAGACACAATGCCAAACAGTTCACTAGGTGGACTCTGATGACAAGTACACGCAAGGGTTCGTCCCTTGGCCATGCTTTTCCATAGGAGCCTCCAATGAGAGGCACACATTGCCTCCTCCCGTACAGTCACTACAAGGCATATATATACTTGGGACTGCTTGGTAAATCAAAATGTGTCACTGAATCAGCAACAGCCTACATAGCATTAGGATTTAGCATATGGCTTTCATATTTCATTTCTGCAAGGTGGGCTGGTTAGCACCGCCCAGCTCCACCCATGGAAGTAAACACCTGCAAGATCATGACAACAAATTGCTCAGTAATAGACTTTGAAACCTCTCTACATACTCATCTGTGTATACAAACCTTGATGCTGTTTGCTGGAGGCTGTGTAAAGCCTGTACTGGGTTCAGCACTGAGGGGTTAGGGTACGGTGCCAGTAAGGGATTTAGGTGCCCAAACTGCAGAGTAGAATTAAGAGTACATGGAGGACACAGACACCTCCAAAAAGAGTCTGACACAGCCAGTGCAATCTTAGTGCCCCCTGGAAATGTCCTTCAGAGGTGATGCAAAGCAATGGACCCTCTGACTCCTTTCAGTGCTAAATAGCTTTCATTCTTAAAAAAAAAATAACAATAAAGAAAGAACATTGGAGGTACTATCTTCCTCCTGCTGCTTTATGGAACTGGTTAGAAACCTGTCCAGAAAGTGCAAGATCCAGGTTTGACTCGAGAGACAGTGAGGTAACCCACCAACTCACCTTCTTCCCAGGTGAGGAGCCAAATCCCACTCCCCACTCCAACACTGGTTCCCATGTAGCAGCAGTTCCATGTGTATACAGAAGTGACCTGCAATGATCTTTGCTGATGCAGGCGTATGGACTGGCTGCATGTCTTCCGTGTGTTGAGCACTCATCCCTACCCTAGGCAATGTTTGGTTTTGGTTTTTGGTTTTGGGGGTTTTTTTAAGTGCTGCAGTGCCTTTTTCCCAGGACAAACTTACTGTGTTAGATCCCTCAGGGAACCGAAGATCCTTTAGGTTGAGACATAAAACACTAAGCTGTGCTGATCACAGAAGATGTGTACAGTACCCTCCACCAATCAGTCATCTGTTGAACAGGGCTGTAGTGATGGCAACTTTGAATATAAGCCATTACATTTTGCTGAAAGAATACTGCTAGCACTTAGGAGGAGTGTTTGTCAATGAAATGACTGAAAAGTAATTGTGGCTTTGAAAGCTGATGTGGGTGTTTGTCCTTCACTAAGCATTTGACACATCTTGACTCAGTGTGACGTTATTTTAGGCTTGCATGGTGAAAACACAGTACTGTACACTGGTTCTCTGATAATCATAGACTCATAGAATCACAGAATGTTTGGGTTGGAAGGGACCGATAGGGGTCATCTAGTCCAACCCCCTGCAGTGAGCAGGGACACCATTACCCAGATCAGGTTGCTCAGAGCCCTGTCCAACCTGGGCTTCAATGTTTCCAGGGATGGGGCCTCCACCACCTCTCTGGGCAACCTGTTCCAGTGTTTCACCACCCTCATTGTAAAGAATTTCTTCCTTCTATCCAGCCTAAACCTACCGTGTTTCAGTTTAAAACCATTCCCCCTTGTCCTGTCACCGCTGTCCCTACTGAAAAAATTTTCCCCATCTTTCCTATAGGCCCCCTTTAATAATACTTGATTTTATCTTTGTGTGACAAGTTCAGGAAACTTCAGGAATGGATTGCAACTGGTGTCTTATCAAGGATGTCCTACATTTCACTGCGCTAGGCCGGGCTAGATACTCATAACAGCACTGTCTGACCTTAAATCTCTGATGCAGCTATTCCCTACCCTTGGTGCTAGTATTTGACTCAGCAGTTCATTTTTGGTCCCAGACTTGTATAAGCGTCATTTCCTTTTAACTTCTTGGCTCAATTATTGGAGAAGGGTGGAGAGTTTTTGGCTTCTTTGCCATTGTTTGGGCACATTCAAGTTGATAAAGATCAGTTCTGCTGGGCAAGTTATCAATAGCTCACGTGCTAAAGCTTGAGAATATTGAGCAACTTTTTCCAGACTTACCCTGAGATTCAGTCAGTTAAGACTATACATAAAAACCTCAATTGCACATACAAAGGGAAAAGTTTCTTTGATGAAAGCCAGGAATTTAGATCAAAACACAGTTTATTTTCCCAAGGTTGACAGTGAAAAGATAGGAAAAAAAATGCTGTTTTATTAAGACCAGAAATGCATTTCTTGATCTTAAAAGACTGGGTTTTTTTGTGAGGAAGGGAAGCTGTGCTGTAATGACAAGATCAGAGGATTTTTATATTTTTTTCCCTTTTATGCAGGAACACTTCATAGGAAGAGAAAAAGCAATAGCAAATTAATATAAAAGAAGCCTGGTACAGTATATAGTCAGTCAAATGTAAACGCTCCAGATCTTAATCTAAATCCTATGAACTCTAACCCATACAAGTAGTCCATTGATTTCAGCCATATAATTCTTAATGTAAGCAGACTTTAGCCCCTACTCACTAATAGGAATTTTCTATTTCTGGCAAGAGAAGAGAAGTTTTAGACCCCAAATGGGAAAGCAGAGTACAACTGCACTGTTAATGAAACATTTACCTTGATGTTTGTGACCTGCATGCTTGAGGGATTCATAAACGCACAGGCTATTTGACTTCAAGGTAATCTAGAGGGGATCCATTACTTAATCTATTTTCTAAAGTGAGTCTATTTTGGGCACTGAGTTTTAGTTCACCTATAGTGGTGGTAAGCATGAGCTATCTTTTATTAGGCTTCTCTATGACCCTTGTTGTGAAAGACTTTCAGACGGGCCAGAGCAGGGACGGTCCCTTTTGCTGGTGGGTGATTACAGCACCTGTCAAAGCCCAGCCATAAGTATTCAAGGAAGTCCTAGAGATAGGGTCCAATTTCTTTAACAATGTCTCCAAATATACATATAAGAGGCTTCCTCCTGTCTTGAAATTTAAGACACTATATAGCCAGTGGAAAAAAACATAGTCTTCGTAACTTCAGACTTTAGCTCGCCTGGTTTATTTTTATTTTGTGATTCTGTGTTGACTTCTTTCTTTCCCAAGCCTGTAACTTTTCAGACAGCAATATAACTGATGACAGCTATGCTGCTGAAGCTTGGTAGTATTTTTTCAAGAAAGAGTTAAAGACATATATGATGTAAGGAAATGCCGTTCCAACTTCAGCTTTGGCCAACAGATGGTGGAACAAACATGATCAGCAGATGAGCAAGACACTAGCAGCAGGGAAAATATGAATAATAGTAAGAAAACACAAATATTAAGTCCATTACTGTGAGAAGCCCTAAATCAGAAAAATATTGAAGCATGGGTTTTAGATTCATTGATGTGATTCTATGAATCCATAGATTCATAGCATCCATGACCTGCAACGCGCTTGCTGGGTTAGCCTTAAACAGACTTTACCCATTTTATGCCCTTAAGGTCAAATGCATCAATTGACATCAAACATCGTCGTTAACTTTCCTGTAATTCTGAGAAAGCTGTTGCATAAAATGGTTAATGTGATTGTCAACAAAAAGCAGTTAGGTAGCAATATATTCTGCCTGGCTGCCCGCCTACGTGTTTGTCCATCGTTTATCTCAAGAATACCAGAGCACCTTCCATGCCAGCTACTTGCTCCATTACCCAGAGCTTAGGTTAGAAGATTTTACAGCCAGGTAACCTAAGTATGCAGAAGTTGTCAGAATCAACTGATGTTCTAATGAATTCCCAACTCCAGGATGGAGTCTTGGCGCTGTTAAATTAATACATACTTTTGCCACAGACTTAATCTCAGTCAAGCTTTAGCCCTATACACACATGCTCACACCTGCATATATCTATGTACACAAATGTATGAATAATACATTTTTGCTATGGTATTGAGAAGACCTTTTAAAGCAGATGCCTGATTATATAAATATAAATTATAAATATAGTCAGACATCTGCTTAAAAAATTATAAATACATTCAGACATCTGTTTTAAGAATGTCTTTCCAATAGTTTTGCAAACATAACTAAGCGACAGAAGCGATTCAGGGCGGGATGCAGTCATGTCATGGATGGGGGATGAGGAGGGGCTGCCCAGACATTCAGCTGTTCCGCTCGCCTGTGACTGTATGAAGCGAGTGGTGGCCCAAAAGCCCCTTCTCCAGCCCCCCAGGGTGATATGACAGAGCGTCTCACTCAGCAAGTCCAGGCTGCCAAAATAAGATCCTGACACAGACAGAACCTTCTGTGAGGACATTATGAGTAGCAGAAAACATCCTTGGTACATTAAGATGTAGGACAGGACCTAAAAGAGTCAGACAGAACTTGCATCAAGCTGCTTCCCGTCCCTCATTCGCGGCATTAAGTGTATTTGAATCTTACTTTACATGGAGGAAGTACTGCAAAGAGATGTTGAGCAAGGTGATGCAGTACATCTGTGACACAGCCAGAAGCACAGGCTGTTTCTGTTGATGCTGAGCTCCATGTTGTAGCCAAGCACATCCCTGACTAGGTCTTATATCACCAAGTGGTGGCTCTGCTAATGATTTCCGTGCTTCTTTGCAGATGTATTGTGAGAGGTTTATATGTATCCTGAGAATACTTGGAACCACACTCTTTGGGGTGTCCCTCCTGCTGGGAATCACCGCTGCTTACATTGTGGGCTACCAGTTCATCCAAACAGACAACTACTACTTCTCGTTTGGACTCTATGGTGCTATCCTGGCATCACATCTCATCATCCAAAGCCTGTTTGCCTTCCTAGAGCACAGGAAAATGAGGCGGTCGCTAGAGACTCCAATCAAGCTGAACAAAACAGTTGCCCTTTGTATTGCTGCCTATCAAGAGGATCCTGACTACTTAAGAAAATGTTTACTGTCTGTGAAAAGATTGACCTACCCTGGAATTAAAGTTGTTATGGTCATTGATGGGAACTCGGAAGACGACGTTTACATGATGGACATTTTTACTGAAATCATGGGTAGGGACAAATCTGCCACTTATATCTGGAGTAATAACTTCCATGACAAAGGTCCAGGTGAGACGGAGGAGTCTCACAGAGAGAGCATGCAACACGTATCTCAGCTGGTCCTGTCCAACAAAAGTGTTTGCATCATGCAGAAATGGGGTGGAAAAAGAGAAGTAATGTACACAGCATTCAAAGCACTGGGGAGAAGTGTGGATTATGTACAGGTAGGTATTAGAGTGCCAGGTCAGTGCCAATTCAAACACACTTTGAAAGAAAGCAGCTTTTGTATATTTTGTGCAGCATGGTAGAGGCCATCCTAGTCCCTGATGAACACAGTGCTCCTTTCAGACTGTTTGGAAACAGCTTGACCGTTAAAAGCGTATTTTGCTACCTTTTAAAATGGTCAACCTATCTGTGAATATGTTAAATCTCTGCACCAGCTACTGAAGAAACCTGAAATCCTTCCCCAGGCTTCAGTACTGCCTCCTCATCAAAATAGTGTTGCTTCAGACAAAGCCAGTGGCCTCCTGAAGACCCCTTCTCTGATCCTGTAGGTCAAGATCTCGGTAAGGTTTTATTTGGTGAGGTTGTTAGCAGCCCCATATGCAAGGAGACAGGCAGGTCTCCTTGGGCACCAGGGAATGGCACCAGGGAATACCTCAGAGCAGTGGTGGAGTCTTTAAAAAAGATGGGGATATTTTAAAGGCTTCAAAGGCTGTGCAGAGTACTCAATAAAAGGGTCAATGTGCAGCCTTGAAAGAAAGATTTCTTCAGCTAAAGCCTGAAGGAGCTTTTGCTTCATCACTTACAGCTGCATTACCTCACTCACCGCGACTTGGCCTTTAAAGCCCTTATGACACTATTCACTTAAAAATGAATTAGGCTGGGTCCTCTCTCCCTGTTTCCAAAGCAGCAGAGACACATTTCTTTCCAGCTGCCTTGGATCCTGTGAAAGATTTTCTATGTTTTTGCCTTACACATGGAAGCACTCCTGACTCCTGCAAACAGCTCTGCTGACTGCGGGAAGGGGGAAGAGGTCGTGTGTGGAGGAAGGCGGGTGGGATCAGGGTCTTTGGCTGGACACTGAGGATCATTCCTTATCAAGCAAGGCCAGCAAGGCTCGTTTGAACAATCGCACTGAGTATGAGACGATCTTCCTAATTAATCACCCTCAGCCCTTCCCACCTTCTCCTGACCTCAGAGCATCCAGTGATCTCCTCCGGTGGAGAAGCAGCTCCCCGGGAGATGCTCTCTGCTGCCTCAGGGCAGCTGTGCAGCTCAGCCGTTTGTGTTTCTGGGGTCCATGCCCAGCCTTGCACTGGTGTGTGTGTGTGCACGGCGTCCACGGGCACAGCGTCCACGGGCACAGCGTCCGAGGGATGCGGAGAGGCTGCCGGCAGCTGGGGTGAGAGCAGCGAGTCCTCCCCGCACGGGAGGGGCAGAAACTGAGGAGTGCTGAGTCCTGCTCTTATTGGAGCTGGGAGAGTAAGGCAAAGATTTAAAACTCATCCCCTACCACTTCCAAAATCAAAACTGCTTCATTCTCTGAACACAATGGGCTTAAGCTCTCTATTGTCTGCACTTTGGTTTAGTGCTATGAGGGACTATGATGGGATAAAAATGCTGGTTTTCTTTATTAGCATGGTTTTATAATCACTTCTCACAGAAGTATCAGATTGCAGAGAGAGAAGGCGGAGAAGAAACAGATTCATTGCAACTTTCCTCCCTCAGTCCAGCTCTTGCATTTGTTCAGGGAACCTGGAAAAAAGTGTTTTGATTTCAACAGTCATAGCATAAACTGAGAAATTGGAAGAGATATTTCTGGTCTTTCTGTCAACTAACACTCGTGACCTGGCTCAGAAGTCCCAATGAATGTATCAGGGACTGTAATGCTGCTGCAAGCTGCCACCGAAAGCTGCAGAAATCACTGAAGCCGCAGTCACATCTACAGTCATATCTATATTAGAGATACAGCACCTTATGGCCCTTACTACACAGTCATGATGAAATGCAGCTAAAATGTCGCTCTGTTTAATGAATGAATGAATGAAGGTCGAGATTTTCCAATCGGTTCTTTGGGGGCACCCAGAATAACTTACTTTAAACAGGCCAGGCATTTTAAGGGCTGAGCAATCTGCATCAACGATCAAGCACTTTAAAAAGTGGACCAGTCAGCACCATTGCCCACCCCTGAAACTGTGGGCCTTATAGTTCTTAAAAGACATCTCAGGGTTACGGACAGGCAATCATAAGCAGTCAGACTAATGCAGATAACGAGCTGTTGCTCATTAGTGGCATCTCATTAAATACCCAAAAGTGCTGTGAAGTCTTATTTCCATCCTGGAGGAGGTTAGGAGGGTGCAGTCAGGTAGAGGAGCTAAACTGACAGGCATCATCACTGCAGAGCTAGTCAGGGCACCCAGGGTGCAATTCATCTTGCCTTGACGGAGGTACCCGTGCGGACGGTCCAGTGCAGCCTGAAGTTCTCAGAGCAGCTTGGATAAACCTCCACTGGTCATAACGAGTACCTGAACAGCTCGCTTAAGATTGAGTGGCCCTTTCAAGCAACTCTGTGACCCAAGGCAGTAATTTCTAGGTCACTCAGCCCTTATGTAGAAAGATGGCAAATTGGCTTTCGGGCTGTGCTGGGCCACCCCTGGCAGGGCTGATCTCGGTGTGTTTTGGGTTCCTAAGTGTCTGCCTTTCTCTGGGTATGTCCTCTTTCACCTGCAAAAACCTCATCCAGATGGAAGAAGGTAGCTTGTTAGGTTTGCCCTGGAAACCCAGACATGTCCACTGTGCTTACATGCCCAGATACATGGTGGTAATTTGTAAATAAATCCAGTGTTTTCAGGATTCCTCATCTCATACTAGTGGTGTTGCTCATGGGCAGGTCTTTCTGCTATAGATAAATGCATGTGATGGGGTGGGGGCTGCTCAGCTGAATCAACTGACAGGCACCAGAGGGAAAGAAGAGGGGCTGGGGAGGGGGCTGATCCTAGCCCACCACTCATGGTCACAAGAAATGAGTTTAGTATCACTGCCTGAACCCTGGGTACTCGGCAAAGTATAGATTCCCTGTGCAAAAAAACACTTTGTAACATTTCTGTTCAGGAAGCCCCAGAAATATAGGCATCCTTTCCCCTCTTCAGCAGAATTGTTTTGCTCCCTTTCTGTCACCGAGTGCTGTCCCTGATTACAGCTTTCCACCAAAGCTGGAGGCACACCTTGGCCGGGTTACAAAGGTGCTTCTCAGGATGAGTCCTTTCAGAAGAGGAGCTGGATGCATCAAGTCAGCGGGAGCTAGAGATGCTTGCGGGTTTTCTCCCCATGCAAATATGAGAACTTTCATCAGCTTTCTCCTCTCCACCTCCCTCAAGTGAGCATGCAGGGGAGCATGTTGGCAGCCACTCAGCTGCATCCCGAGCCATGCAGCCCAACTATCCTGGGCTACCTTCCTGCTCAAGTCTGATCCACAGCAGAGCCCCAATATGCTTTTCTTCCCCTTCACAGACCAGACATGGAGGTTTCTGCTCTCCTGGAGTGAGGGGGCTTAGGCTGAATTGAAAGTTTAGCTGAAAGGACACCAAAATTAGGATACCCAATATGAAGTCTCACCAGAATCTGACTTAATAGGTTATTCGTGCAGAGCTACTGACTTTTTGCCTCTACTGCACCAACTGAAATCACAGGAATGCAACATGGGGATAAACTGAAAGCAGTATGAGAATTTGTAGGGCAGGATCTAGCTGGCCAGAGGGGTGTTTCTGGGACAGCCTCCTCTGCTCCAGTTTCTGGGCATCTGTGAACTGAGTTTACACACGATGGGGGCACCTCTTTCAGCAGCAGCTGTGACAAGCAGACACCCACTTGTTTGAAACAGGCTGCAGCCCGTGTCATTTGCCTCCAAGCAAACGAAAGCAATGCCAGCTGCCTCGCAGACCAGCCAGCCTGTCTGAGCCCTCCTCCTACTCTCCGGGGAAAGCCAGTTCCTAATGTACACAGTGTTTAGTTGACTAGCAGTGTTTGTGTGGCTGAAACGCCTTATGTGTGTCATCTATTTCTGCCCTGGTCTCAGGGAGTACAGCGCTTCGAGACTCGCTCCTTCTGGCCTTACATATTTTTTGTAAGAATGCTAGAGGAAAATAGCAAATAATTTCTGTATATCAAATGTCAAATCCCTGCACTACTAATAACACACCATGCATCTAAAATTAAAAAATGAGTTTGTTCTGGAATCCAAAATACATATCTTACATGAATTGCTAAAGCATTCAGTGAGTGAAAGAACTATTAGGTTTCTTCCTGGACTCCTTGCTAACTTTTTCTTTTTTATAACAACTGTCTGGAATTTAACTCCTCACTCCTTCCCTCTTATGGTAGTGGAAAACATTTGACCAGGGTGCTCCAACCATGCAGCCGACGCAGGGTAACCCTATGTCAGGGCGCCGCAGGAATCTGCCCCACACCCACAAACATTGTCTTGCTCTGCAGTGCCCCGTCTCTGAGAGCGTATCCCTGATCCAAAGGAGCCAGCCCAGTGTGCCAGTAAAACAAACAGAGCTGATACAGAGGAGAGGATTGTTTGCGTGCACAGCACTAATGAGCTCTCTGTTTAGTTCAGCACCACTCCTTGCTGCCTGCCGCAAACAGCCTTTAACAGGCGTATCAATGCAGACTCCGAAGTGAGATTTAATTGCATTCAGGAGAATATGCATATAGAGTTACTACAATCACTTGCATGATTTTTATCTTCCTGTCTAGTGTACTCCTTAAGCCATTTTTGTTCTTGTTTTGTCTTACTTGTAGGTGTGTGATTCAGATACCATGCTTGATCCAGCCTCATCAGTGGAGATGGTAAAGGTTTTAGAAGAAGATCCAATGGTTGGAGGAGTTGGAGGTGATGTGCAGGTGAGAATGATGCTCTTTAAGACTAACAGAGGGGTTTCAGCGACTATTGGCACTGTAACAGATTGTCCTGACTGGAATAGCATTGAATATACTGTGATACCATTATAGAGGCTCTTATGAGACCTTAACCTTTCCATCTGTTGAACAGAAACCCTTATTCTGAGATATGAGCACTGTATGGTTTTAACACCCATGGAAGGCAAACAAATATTATTCTCCCCCATATACATGAAAAGCGGGGCACTGGAGTTGTCAGGACTGTTGTGGCATCTTCAAATCTCTGGGTACCAAAGAAAAGCTATAGGGGAGCAGAGAATTGAGAACAGGTCTCCCAAAGGCAAGTCCAGCACCCCAATCACTTCAATCATGTTACTACTGGCAGCCAAGAATGTTAGGAATAAAAGCCTTTTTGAAATGCAGCGCACTATGCACTCTGTGTATTGTTGGGTTTCCTCTGCATCTCTGTCAGGCAGGACAATGGAAAACCCCCAGGTCAGCCCAGCTCCACTTTTGTTAGGATTTCCAGCATTGCCAAGTTTGGCTGGCAACTACAGCAAAAGGCTCTTCGTTCCTTTTGATAAAATTGCTTCTGCCGCAGTTTATAAAGAAAAATGCATATGAATATTTCAGATGGCCTTGGGATTGATCCCCTGTACTCAGCCGGGCTTTTCTGTGAGGCAGAGGATAAAGGACCATCTATATGGGCAAGCACTTAGTAAGGAACGCCCCAGTAGCCAGAAGTATTTCAGGCATGTGGCTCTTAACTCCAGAAATTAGGATTCCCAAGGAAGCCTGAATATCTTTGCGGCTCTGGGCTGACCACGAACCAGGCATCATACTCACACTACATGTGTGGGTTGCCAAGCACGTGTGAGTACAACTGGAAGGAAACGGTATGGGCTCAGCTATGACAGTGAAGGTTCATAAGTATCTACAGAGAGAGAGAAGGACATGAGTCCTCTGGGAGGAAAGGTGGCAGAATGAAGGCTCTAGGCTTTTGGGCTTTTTTTTTTTTTTTTTTTTTTCCTAGTTCACTCTCCAGTGTATACCAAATACTTTTGAGCCAGGCTTGAGCCTAGCCCTGAGCCCTGCTGCTTCTAAAATGTTCTGGAATTAAGTTGAAACAGAGACAAGTTGAGCCCTTAGCCTTCAAACCTGACAGAAATTAGGGCCATTAGAGCCAAACACTATGTTTTTTCTAGTTGCATAATACTGCTTTCTAGTTGTAGAAGGCCACAGGCTACCCTGAAAATCCCCACACTGAGAAGATATCAGTGCAGAGCCGGCACAGCCACCCTGCTGCACACTTCCTTGCCACATTCACCAGCACAAGGTGTGTGCTGAGAACAGGGATATGAAGACACGGACTTGGGCATCTGCATGTGCTCATGCCTCCATTGAGTGTTCAGACTCCTAGACTAGGCCTATGTTGCATTTTAAATGTAGGCTCGAGCTTCAGGTGAGCTTTGAGGTATACAGAAGAGAAAGACTGAGACCTTTATGCATGCCAAAGCATGACATTACTGGACTATCACAATATGTCTTGGGGCAACATAACATGGCTGGTACTGCAGAGACAGGTCAGAACAGGTTCTTCAGGGGGCCTGATGTCAGATAGGGGGACATAGTCCAGGGCCAAACATGCAGGGCAAGCATTATGATACTAAAAATGTAGGCCAAAGTCCATGTGCTCAGCCTTTCTCATGTTGTGAAATAGCTTTAGGAGGGCTGGAAGAAGGCCTGTGAGTCTCAAAGATGTAGTCAGGGAGGAAAAAGACACAGGAGGCCACATTTTGGTCTCCACCATCTCCTCTCAGGAGAGCCTGAGACCAGCAGGTCCTTAACCGGGGGTGAAGGGAAAGGAAGAATGATCCAGAAAAGAAGTCTCTTGGTGGATAACAGGAAAGGTTGCAAGGAAAAAGAGAAGATTTTGGTGGAACAGACTTTTGAAGGCTTTATCTCGCCCTTACTGTCAATGTCCTGGACTGTACAGGTAACTCCTGGATTTGTCATGAGTTGGACACGGGAGCAAGGTTCCCCCTATATTTCAGTTAATGGTGCTCTAGTCTCTGCAAATTCTTTATTGACCCAGTGTATATTTTCTTTCTCAAGAGCTCATCTAAAATGAAAACTTCTTGTGTTTTGCAGATTTTGAACAAATACGATTCCTGGATATCCTTTCTGAGCAGCGTGAGATATTGGATGGCATTTAACATAGAAAGAGCCTGTCAGTCCTATTTTGGCTGTGTACAGTGCATCAGCGGACCTCTGGGAATGTACAGAAACTCTTTACTCCATGAATTTGTGGAAGATTGGTACAATCAAGAATTTATGGGCTCCCAGTGCAGCTTCGGAGATGACAGGCATCTAACTAACAGAGTGCTGAGTCTGGGCTATGCAACAAAATACACAGCTAGATCCAAGTGCCTTACCGAAACGCCAATAGAGTATCTCAGGTGGCTGAATCAGCAGACCCGCTGGAGTAAATCGTACTTTAGAGAGTGGCTTTATAATGCGATGTGGTTCCACAAGCACCATTTGTGGATGACCTATGAAGCTGTAATCACTGGATTCTTCCCTTTCTTCCTTATCGCCACAGTCATTCAGCTCTTCTACAGGGGAAAAATCTGGAACATCCTCCTCTTCTTGTTGACAGTTCAGTTAGTGGGCCTGATAAAGTCTTCCTTTGCCAGCTTGCTTAGGGGCAACATTGTCATGGTTTTCATGTCACTCTACTCAGTGTTGTACATGTCAAGTTTACTGCCAGCAAAGATGTTTGCAATTGCCACGATAAACAAAGCAGGGTGGGGCACATCAGGAAGAAAAACCATTGTAGTAAATTTTATAGGACTGATTCCGGTCTCCATTTGGTTTACAATCCTCCTAGGTGGCGTAATTTTCACTATCTACAAGGAATCAAAAAAGCCATTTTCTGAGTCAAAACAGACAGTTCTCATCATTGGCACAATACTCTATGCATGTTACTGGGTTATGCTTTTGACTTTGTACTTGGTTCTTATCAACAAATGTGGCAGGCGGAAGAAAGAGCAACACTATGACATGGTGCTAGACGTATGATGTTTCCGTGGGAAGTTACCCAGAGAGTTGTAAAGCAACCCAACGACCTTGTAGTATCTGTGGCATCAGACAAATGTTGCCAAGGGAAATGGATCATTGCTGCTGGGAATAGGACATTTATATTCCTCTGGGTTCATTTTCATCCTGCCAAAGTAAGGAAAAAACACCAATAAAAATGATTTTTTTTATTTCCAAGGCGGGGGGGGTGGGGGTGGGGGTGCAAACCACACAGTTTCGACCTGTTCACAAGAAAATGGGAGAACTTCTATGTTTATGCACTTTTTTATTGTGCATATGCCTGACAGTGTTATGTTCTATATACCTCACTGGTCATGCTTATGTGTGTGGACAGGAAGGACAGGAGTTTGGAGAATCAAGAAAAGGATCTTACAACCCCTTGCAACCTAATTTATGAACTTCTCTTTTTTATAGTTCTGTTTATAGGAAGGGTCTTTTGTGTTAGGCTGCCAAATGTAATGCCAAAGGTAAATTTTAAGAGGCCATTGGCTGAGCTGTATTTTTATATTATTGTATTATTTGTGTGTGTGTATTTTTAAGCCAACTTTTTTTTTTTTTTAAATCACATATTTTATATTTACTATCTGCCAAAAAAAGCTGCCTCCCCAACATTTTTTTCTTTAGCCTTTTTAAATACATTTGGGGAAGAGAATCATACTTCTTCCCCCAAAATTTCTGCTGAATTGATATTGTTCGCAACAGAAAGAATAAAAAGTGTCTCTGCATTTTTGCAACTGATGAATGGTTATTTCTGTGAAAAGGCATTTAAATGTGCTCTTTGAAGACATTTATTAGGAAAGGCACGACATTGTCAGTTTTTGAATACAAGCATATTTGTGTGTAAAAAAGGCCAAAGGGGTAGATATGTGCAATTTGGGGTTTTGTTTTGGATAACATTGTAAAAGGGAAATTTGCTTCTCTGCTGGGAGCATAATATCCCTGGCATACACAATAGCCATAAGGCAAGGCAGGCCTCGATGCTATTGGAAAAGACATTGCTATAGAAAATCTCCCACTGATTTTTCATGGGACCTGAGGAGTCAAAGCTTCGGATACGGAGAATTATTGGACACTCAAAACTACTATTGACTTCACTGATGGTCGGAGATGCTCATAATCTGCTAGTACCAAGCAGATAGTTCAGATTTTTGAGTTTAAAAAAATACACGGACGGAGAACTTATCAACACTTTCAAAATGTGGGTGTCTCACTATAAAACTTCTGCAGTGCCCTTCACGGGGTTTACAGAAAATACAAACATCAACTCTGACATCAAGTGTAATACAGACCCCAGTACTGATCCCAATAATTTGTGTTTGACTAAAGCATATCTACCAGAAAAGAAGCCAATTTTTTATCAGAAAACATCAAGTTTTAGAAAACCTATCACTTCCTTGGTGCCTAATTATCAGTCTTGGACATTTATTTTGGACCACAGTTTTGAAAAATAATATTCAGGACTAAATTCTGCAATCCTTCACCAGCCAAAGGAATGTGGCATTGAGCCCTAATATACTTCATAAAGAGCAACAGAAAGCCAGCTGCATACAGATACATGCCCTTTTTAGATTCTGGTATTAAAAGCACTGTGGTAAAGCAGAAATCAGAATATGATGCCTAAAGAACTTAGAAGCATTTTCAGCTTCTCTTTTTTATGCAGACATGAATAGATTCTGCTGTAGAATGAACTGCACACACACTACCTTATTTGTCTGATATTCTTGAGGTACATGATTGCTTGAAAGTCATACTAATATTATGTTAATGATTGGAGAGTTGATTCATGTTGATTACAAAATAGAACAGTATTAAAAAAAGCAAAAGAAACAGTAAAAATAATTAAAAAAAAAAAACTTGACTATGCCTTTTAACTATTTATGATGTAAGTTAAAGCTTGGGTTAACATTCAAATGTCAAATCCTCTCATTCTATAAAAAAGATTGAATTAATTGCCTGTATTTATTCTAGCAATTATTCAATGTAATTCCAATATAGGTTGTATAGTAAAATTCTTACTTTCATAAATAAAATATTTTTGATAAGATTATGACTAATTCATGGTATTTCTGATCAGCACTTCTGCTTTGAAGCTATAAATCTGCATGGTCTGAAGAATGTTGTTACACTGTCACCAGCCTGATTTCCAAGCGGGAAGTTGCTATCACGCATCAGAGCACCCGGAGGAGGCAGGGACAGGAATCAGGAACCACAGGTCCCCCGGGTGCTGGTACCTGGTGCCCTGATGGCACCGTATATGATGTGTAGGTAGTGCTTGGAGTCTCTGTCTGCCCCTGCCAGCAGCTGCTAGATGAATTTGGTCAAAACACTTCCTTCCCTTTTCCCTCAGCTTCCTGATTTATAAAACAGGAATAGCAATTCAGCCTCGTTTTGGGAAATGCTTTGAAGTTTATGGCCAAAGTATTTTACATGAGAGCTGATATTTTCCAGCCCTCCTGTCCACTGGAAGTTAGTACCCTCCATAGCTGAGGAAGCAGAGGAGAACATGTACCTGGCCTTCTGCTGCTCCTCATTACTGGTATTTTGCAAACCCACTTTGCCCCGGGGCAGGTGAAGTGCATCTATGTATTTTCTGTCACTAAGGGTGACAGGCAGCAGCCACTGGCAGAGGGGCAGAGTGAGCAGGGGACAAAGTGACATCTCACACATCTCTGAAACCGTGACAGGCTGGTCACAGGTCAATTACTCAGGAGACAGCTTCTCAGCACGCAGTGCTTGCTACCCTCTGTCTGGATACTGTGCCCAGGATTGAGTTCCCCAGTACAAGGAAGTCATTGATAAACTGGGGCAAGTTCAGCGCAGGGCCAGCATCATGGTTTGGGCTGGAGTAGAGGGGCTGAGAGAGCTGGGCTGGTTTAGCTGGAGAAGGGGTGGCTTTGGCAGGAGGACCCCTAAGGTCACCTCCAATACCTACAGAGAGGTCATCAAGATGATGGAGCCAGGCTCTTTGCAATGCTGCTTGGCAGGAAGATGAAAGACTCCAGGTTGAAGTTGAAAGGGAAGAGGCTTGGAGTGGGTGTAAACAGGGGCTTCTTCCCCATGAGGACAGTCAGACATTGAAGCAGGTTGCCAACAGAGGCCATGCAGCCTCCATCCTGAGAGGGTTTCGAGACTACACTAGATAAAGTCCTGAGACGCTTGGTCTGACCTCAGAGCTGCCCCTGCCTTGAGCAGGAGGTTGGGCTAGAGACCTCCCAGGCCCCTTCCAACACAAATTCTCCAGCCAGCCTTTTGAAGCAGGTGCTGACAGTCTGCTTCCTAATGGCAGCTCCCACCCCCACGGAAGCTCATTCCCATCGCTGCTCCCCACACATCCGCCCTGACCCCGGGCACAAATAGCTCATCGGCAGCTGGTACCGAGTACCCAGAAAAATCAGAGCCCTTCCTGTGACTCCGTGTCCCCACCGTGTTTATGGCTGTGTAAAAAAAGGTTTCAGCAGAAAACAAGACTGTGAAACACTTCTTAATGAATATGTTCTTAGACAAATTTAATTCTTCAATAACATTTCGTCTGCTCATTTCCATCTCAAAATGATTTCTTTGTATTTCCAACAACTTTTGGCTCTTGGAAAAAAATAAAACATGTTTTTATTAATAGAAAATATAATTTTGAGATCTCTGTCAAAAGAACAGAACATGTTAAAAGAAAAATTCATGTTTTGTTTTGAACTTTTTTAAACCCAGATATTTTTCAGCCATCTCTGATAGGCAGATGGTGTTGAACATTGTAAGAAACTCCCACGAGCTATAAATTCAGCAGAAAAGGTAAAAGATAATATTTTTTAAAAATGCAATGAATTTCCAATATCTCAGGTTATAACCCATTTCCAGAGTAGAGTAACTTGGGTTTGAGAGCATTTGTTTGCAGAGACTAGGTGTGAAGCAAAACCTGCGGGAATCAGAGGTGCAGCAGGGAGGAAGGAGCCCTCCTGTTCTGTCTGCTGACAAGCTTTGGTTTGGCTAAGAATCAGGTTTCTTTCAATGGGAAATGCATGAATATTTAGCAGAATTGTTCTAGGAGGCGGAAAAAATCCTGTCAGACATGTACAGCCGAACATGTCCCGATGCACAAGCTGTTGTGAATCTGTCTGTTAAAAAAATTGGTATGAATTTTATTCTTAGCAAGAGATAAGATGGTAAAGAAGAGACAAAATATACTGAAAGCTGTTGAGAGGTGTGGTTATGTTCAAAATGCCACTTTTGTGGCTTTGTTCAAAATGCCACTTTTCTCCAGAGTTAACAAAATTAACCTAAACATAGTGTAATTTTTCCCCCAAATTTCACTTGACTTAAGTTTACTGCTTCAGTTTCAGATCTGATGGATGGATGGATGGATGACTGCCCCAAATTGTTGCTGCTTCTTCTAGCTATGGTATTTTGTATAATAAAGGATTCTGTCTTTCCCAAAGAAAACCGACTTGAGTTTTCTTCTAGTATAGTGCTACTATAAATTATATATAGTGCTTTCTGTAAGTTTCTATAAGTTACTGTGACTGCACAGAGGAAAATGGTCCTGTAGGTACATTTACACTGAATAAATGAAAGATCCAGGCCATGTGTCCGAACTTTGGTACATGATAATACTCTGTGCTGTTCAAGTATAAGCATGGCCTGTGGCATGTTTTTGCCATGGGCCAGGTAGGGCTGCCCCAAACAATGTCGGACACAGGTAAGAGAAATGCATGGAGTGGGAACAAGACTGGTTTGGGGGACTGTAGGACTTAGGTGTGATCTCTGTCATCAGCTGGTGTCAAGATTGGAGAACATATTCTGAATTTTTTAACTAGATTAAATATAAGCTATCAATAACCAAGGAGAGCAATGCATAGTCAGCGCCACCCTTATGGGACATCATGCACATGGGACCTTACTCTCCTTACTCTCAAGAGATCAGTAGATGTCATTAGTTCTGCAGTTCTTGAAAACACCTTTCTTTCTTTTTTTTTTTCTTCTTCTTTTTTCCAATTAAGAATCTTCACATTTTCTAATTCCTTTGATCATGTGCTGTTCAATGTTTTCATCAACAACTTA
>JMFS01053810.1:0-24653 GCA_000699545.1 Podiceps cristatus
GCCCTTCTCCCCCTCCCCACCCCGGCGTTAAGAAATGCAAATGTGGCCAATCCTATTTTATGTTAAAAAGCGAAAAACATTTCAATGTATTCTTGTCTTGTATGACTGGCTAAGAGCCTCTAAATCCCCACCATCCCACCATTTACCAAATTAAACTAATTGAAAGAGCTTCCAAAAGCCACATCTGTAGGCTGACGTCTGTCCCTGCCTTTCCTTTAGGCTGGGGGAAACTGTTCTCCATCCCATTGATCCCTGAATAGTCACGCCTGTCAGGAAGCCACATCAACCATTATCATTCTAATTTTACTGCCTTTCTTGGTCCCTAATCTAATTTGCAATGATGCTTAAGCATTTCGCAAGGCCATAGCACTTTCTTCAGAATTTCAACAAGAGCATTAAACCCCCAATTTACATTAATGAAGTGCACATTTAATTAGGGGAGAGGGTAAATGGAGGGCTCTTCAAGAGCAGTTTGTGTGATATGATAGGCACTTGAAAAACGAAGATGTACCTGATAAAAGACTCTTGGTGCGGCCTTCGTGCCTCATTTCATTTCATTTCTCGGCTTCCTTCCCCGCTCCCACCCCTCCTTCGCCCCACCAGCCTCCCTTCCTGCCCCCCGAACTGAGTCCGAGAGAGAGGGCAGACCCCTCCGGCCCAGGGGCACGACGGGGCGCGCACCTCCCAGGGATGGGAAGCGCTTTTCTTGGGGGTCAGCTGTGTTTCGGGCCCCATCCTGCACAAACCCGCACGAAATCCCTATCCAGCCAACCCTGTACTTTCACCCGCGACTGTTCAAAGCCATCGACTCGTACTCCCAGAAAGGTTGGAAACGGTCCTCTCTGGCAGAGGTTTGGCCTCCTCAGGGGCACCCAAACACTTGCAGAGACCCAGACCCCAGTTTCTGGGGCAGAGGCTGACTCCCACTGAACATTTCCTATCGCTCAATACAATCAGACTGCAACTGGAGCTCAGGCTCCACGGGCTACCAAAGCACTGCTCATCCAGACACCGCTCAGAAGAGCGAACAGAGGACAGGTTCTGGTATTTAAAGGTCAATTCAGTACACGTACACTTGCCATTTTCTTGCTGTTACAAAATTGCGCGGCAGGAAGCTCACATCTCCTGCATTCCCTCCTCTGAAACCAAGGTACCAACAAGGAAACCAAGTGCCAGCTAGAGTCAGCTGCAAGAGGCCAGCTGGGCCTCCCTCCCCTCAGCAACTCCTCAGGTGCTCCTTCAAATCAGCTCTTCCTCACGTCCCCGTTGCCAGCCCTCCAGGAGCTGGCAACATCCCATGCCTCGCCTCAACCCCGTGTGCATAACCCAGCAGGGACTTCCCTGAGGTCCCAGGCCCTGCTCTGGGAACATCTCCCTTGCTTCTCCCGCTGCTGCGGGCAAGCGGCTCGCGCTGGAGTGCTTCCCACAGTGAGGCACTAACAGGACACACAGGCTCCAACTCACATCTCCATCATGGCACTGAGCAGAGAAAAATACCTCTAGAGCAGGACTTGGCAAGTCACATGGCATTCTTCTTCACGTTTCTGATAGAGGACACAGCATGGATGCAATCCTCCAAGCCTCACAACGCTAGCAGCAAGCGGGTTCGGTAGGGTGCCACATCAGCTGGCCTCATCTCTCCAACACTTCTGGTGTCCTCACCACCTGTGCTCTCAGTGCCCGTGCAGGGCGCAGGGCTGGCAACGCAGAAACACTTACTAAGAAAGTGAGAGCGGGGAGCAGCCTCTGCACTGGGCTGCAGGTCAGCAAGAATTAAATACTTAAATAATTCCTTCACAGAATGTGTAAAGCAATTTAATACAAAACAGTTCCATATAGAAGGCTTATGTGAAAGTTTTCTTCAAACCGAGAGAAAGCCTTATCAAGCCTTATCTTTGAAAGCCTTATCAAGACCACAAAATGTGACTGAGGAAAAGAGTAGCAAAGATAACGCTCATACTACAGAAAAGGACCATGCAAAAGCTGTTATAGCAGATAACAGAATGTACTATAAAATAATCCTTCAGCCTCCGACAGAAATATGGTCAAAGAACCAGCAGGGGGGAAAATGTAACAAAAGAGCACACAGAGACAGATAGATCACTGTACAAGTGGAGGAATTTGAGAAGTAAAATAAAGGAAGTGATTTAGAAATAAGTAAGTAGCTGACAGAGTGAGAGCAGAGTGATTTCTAGCAGCAAAGCAGCAGGAGACGAGCCTGAAGAAGGCGAGGATGAGGGCGAGGGTGAAGAGGTTAAGCAGCAGAGAATGAAGACATGAGAGAAATGCGAGAGCAATGCACCGCAATTACACAAAGACTGTTATGTCAGCTGAGATACTTTGGGGAGCGACATTTTAGCAGTAAGAGCAACACGAGCAAATATATTAGTGTTACAGACTACTGCTGAAAACTTTCCCACCAAATTATACACCCTCTCCACAATGCTTTTCTCTCCAACATGCAGTTGTTTCCCCTCCAACCGCAAACAAGGCTTTGATGCTTCATTTTAGATTTTTCCTTTGACTGGAGGGGGAAGCGATGCAGCAGCCACTGCGAAGAGCCGGACAGCCCCAAGGCTCTCTGGGGGCAGCAAGGCCAGGTGGAACAGGCGCTTCCCCAGCCCCAGAGACCCCACAGGGAACCCTGACCTGCCAGGTTATGGGGTTAGGGTCACACATCTAGGGCCTCTTTCACCTCTTTTCTCCCCAAACTCTCAATCAGTGCAACTTGGCTCCCATCCTGAAACACTGGAAATAAGGCTGCGCTGCTCAGGCCAGACAAGTCAGCCTAAAAGTGCAAAGCAAACCCAGCCATACTCAAAACAATGCAGGAGGAACACCACATGCCCTTAAGCAAACCGCGCTTGCACATCAGAGTGAGCTGCAGCCCATGTGGCCTGCAGACACCTCTATCACTTGGTCCCATCACCCTGCTCCCGTCCTGCTCACTCAGTGCCCCTACTTACGGTTTGTTGTCTCACTGGGAAAGAAAGGAAGCCTGGACACGAGCACATTTCTCACCAGGAAGCCCTATGTTGCCCAAGTCCTCTTACAAGCAGGTCAGGCCCCCTCGCATTACCACCCAAATTCCTCCTGCTCTTAGAGCACTGCTGACCAGCCAAGCAGCCCCCTAGGGTATGCCAGGTGGGCCAGGTGCCTGGATGAGCTGGTGGGGCAGTAACAACCCTCAGCTGTGGCCAGAAGAGAGGAGGGCTGCCCCCCAGCACAAGGCACAGCTGCAGCTTGTGTCCTCGTCCCCTGAAGGATGCAGCAGCATGGGCTGAGTACTGCTAACCATGAGGCAGGGGATGTCAGCCCAGGTGGGGGGCTGCCTGGCCCTTCTCTGATCAGTGGTTATGCCCTTTTTGCTGTCCCAAATTTTGTTTGCCGGCCAGGGTAGCACTTCTGTGGAAGAGACAGCACAGGGAGGGGGGCGGGCAGAGGAGTTTCTAGGCAAAACCCAATGCTGCTGTGAACCTGCTTCAAGGGGGTATTGTAGCACAGTAGTGTCTTACTTACGCTGGCTGAGGACAACCAAGCTTACAGAACTGGATGACACAGGGCTGCCACTACTGACAAGACCCCAGCAGATCAGGATTTGGTTTGTGTGCTTCTGGTGTTGCTTTTGTAAATCAGAATGGAGGAATTGTTTCTTGTTTCCAGGAGTTTATGGTAAGCACAGCTCTAGAGCGAGGGTCATTTGAACCCTCTCCTGCTTTGTTGACACTGGTGGTGTTTCTGCTCTATTACTGATATAAGAGGGTTCACCCCAGGTAATAAGACAAAGCAAAAGTGCTTGGCTAAATTCTGATTCCCCTGCTTGCCGGCTGTTATACAAACTAGAGGATATGTGACGTAGATGCAGTGGATATGGATAATCTAAATGAAATGGAGACACAGTGCTGCAGTTGCCTTCTTTCTTAGGGCGGCTCTGCTTCACTATCCCCAGCCATCATCCCGCTGTGGTTACTGGGAGGGAGTATCTGGGTTTGCACTGCCTCGCTCGACAGCACAGCAAATGAACCCTCCTCAGTCACCCTGTAAAAACTCTTTTGTCTGACCTCCGGAGCAGGCAGAGCTGTGGGCAGCAGCGGCAGACCTGCTCATCTCTCACAGCTGGGATGAAAAGCAGGGCTAAACATTGCTGCCATTAAGTGTCCTGTTATTCATTCCGTGACCTGGAGGCAGACTGCAGTTTGTATTGCACGGGCGAGCGCTTACAGTCTGCCAGCGTCCACCAGTACAGACCTGCGTGGCATCAATTGCCCCGCTGGCACTGTACTGGCAACCTGAGCAACCTGGGAAGAGCCATGAGGATTGGCTAGCACCCGGCCCTGCCAAGGTCTTTGTTGCCTTTTCTTAAGGTCTTTCCTTAACCGCTTGCCATTGGAAATTTGCCTCGTCAGGTACCTTGTGGGGGATGTTTGGCCCAGGAGTTAGCAGAGGTTTTGCTTTACAAAGGACCATGCTATGGGGCCGCACCACCATCCACCTGTGCATACAATGTGCTGCCTGTGGATGAGGATGGAGATTTTTTCATTGGTGAAAAGCAAAGATACTTGAGTGGCTTCTTTTTTTTCCCCTTGCTTTGATTTCATGGCACATGGATTGCATTTTTCCAAAACTGTGAGCAAAAGGTATGACAATGTAAAAAACATGGAACCGTTTTTCACCCTTTTTGCTCCCAAACAGGTTAGAGGGATTTCTCAACCCCCCACACCAGTTCACAGCAGAGGAATTTGGCCCAATTTCATCGTAAATAAAATGCTGGATTGAAAGCATGTTTGTATCTCCACTCACAAGTAGCACATGAGCAGCAGGATCACAGGGCTGATGTAGTATGGAATCCCATTTCTAAACAGAAGAGTAGCATCCAGCCGAGTTGTTGAAGCCTAGATAAAAACAAACCATTAAGGTGGAATCAAGCAAGTTAACACAGAGCAAGAATACAAAAGCAATAATGAAAATAATGAATTGCTTTATAAAAAGTCAAAATCTGTGAAACTGTTCACTGTTTAAACATCATTATGACTTTTTAGTCACTTGTTCACATAATATGTTAACAAACTGAAACTCTTCTTTTGTTTCTTTTTGATGGCCGTGTGAACGATTGCATTGTAGATGGCAGCTGTGCTAATTCATCCATGCCAGCAGCCTGTCTGCTGAGTTGATAGCAAGCTTCCTCCAAAGTTCCTACAGCTGTGCTAGTTTTGCAGAGGAACTTCAACAGAAGTCTCCCCAAAAGAAAGAAGGAGCTACCAGAGTTTTGTAGCCTTAAAAAAAGCCATCAGAAATCTCCATCAAATAACTTCAAACATCTAATAATTCATGGTGCTATTTTCCACAGGGAATTTACAAAGCATCTGGATGTTACACTAACATAAGGGTGCCCTTCCAGCACCCCAGGAAGCTTTCTGAAGGCACAAGACCCTCTTATATTTCTAATTTCTCTGTCTCAAAAATACTATGCCCAGTTGATATCAGTTTAACCTTATTTTTTTTTTCCAAAACATGCTTATTTACCAGAGGACCACGCACAAGACATTTCAGATGCTTTTTTTGTTTTGGCTAATTTACAGAAGGATTAAGGATGCAAGTCATCCAAACCCATCAATTAGGGAAAGTTATTTGAAAAACACTTTGCTTTTAAAAATTCCCGCTCCCCATTGCCTGTAGGATCTCAGGAGCTGCTGACCTCCAGTAGTGCATTTATAAACCTTGCAGATCTGAAAACCTTTCTATGAATTCACTTTGTGACCTGAGGTTAACAAAATACTTGAAGCACAATTTCAGTAACCTGGCGGTCCTGTTTCAGTATACCAAGTATACTTGGGAGAGATGGTCAATATCTAAATTCTTGGGCTCTCAGTTGCCCTTCCCTTTTTTTTACCCCCACTCAGTTTATGGAAGATTTATTGTCTTCTGAGTTGCACCTGAATTGGTTCTTTCAAACTGGTGGATGAAGACTTCACTGAGAGCAAATCAGCTACCTGCACCACACGGTCACGAGCAGCCTAGGCAGGGGCTGTTTGCTCCAGCTGGGTCTGCTATGCCATGCACTCTGCGCTTTCTGCGGTCACTCGTGGCACTTCCATGTCTGGCAGGAGATTTGGATCACAAAGAGGTACTCGCATTTTTAGCGTACCTTCTCTGTGGCTCCATGACGGGTCATGTTCTCTTTCGTATATGTTTTAATGATTAAGAATAATAGTTTTGTTGTAAGGCCCTTTCCACGACTACAAAAGATACCGGGTTGGTTACTTTCCAATGATATTCAGCATTAAAAAATGTAAACAACAAAAGGGAAGGCAAAGTGGTTCTGGTCTGGAGGCCTTCCAGGGGCTGCAACGAGCTTTGAAGCAGAGGCTTAGTAAATTGGCTGTCCCGAATATTGCTCCAAAACAACGGCACGGTAGAAAGCAAGTGGTAGTGAGAGTGGGACCACCTCACCTGCAGGAAATCTCAGCCCGTTTTACATCAAAAGGTGTGGACGTTCATCAGTTTCCTACCACTGTTTGCCCAGTGCTATGGAGGAGTTAACTCTAATGTGAATCTTTGCCACGTAACATGGTGTAAGTGAATACAGTGCTGTGTAACTGTAAAGGAGACTCCACGTGATACTGCCTGTCACTGGTTCCCTGTGGAAATGAGATGTGTGTAATCACCAGAGAGGTATTCTACACATTCAGTCATAAATAATTAAGACTAACCTGCCTTCTTCAGCCCACTGAAAGGACATCATGTCATTTGGCTCGGGTTTGGGGAATTTTCATTTCCCTTTGGTGCAGCTTCAAAAAGCCTTATAAATACATTGCACTCAAATGATCACCTGAGGATAACTCCAGCAAACAAACCGATCTTTACACCCGAGTCTTTCAGGCAGGACTGTGATTAGGATCACAATTCGTGTGACAAAAAATTATATAGTAACAAATAATAATTGCTCACTGGGAAGGATGTGGATCCACAAAGAGAGAGGATGAATGAATTGAATCCTTTAACCGTTCAGAGAGGGTGGTGGGAGGATCAGAGCAGAAACAGAACCACATTTAGGATTCAGTTCTCAAGGGAGGCCGTAACGGGTTTGTTAGCAGAAATGCACTCCCACTTGGCACGCTGCTGAAACCATACAAAACCTCGCGCACCTGCATTTTTGAGTGCACAATTGCCTCTTGCAGTCACAGGCTCCTGACACACTATTCCTAATTCTAGTATGTCAGAAAAACATTTCTGAACATACCCTAGCATTTCTGAGCATGCATCTGTTGCACACTCCTGCAACGCTGGAATTCCTATAACGTAACATAGATGTTTGTGAATATTTTTCTACAGCACAAATGGGAAATGTGACCTTTTCAGATATACAGATTCCACCATGCTGCAGGCAGCTGAGAAATTCTAGCAGCTCCAGGATATTACCATACCAATTTAAAAATGAATATTTGGGTAGGTAGCTATTTTCCTTTCCCTTCTTTTCCATTCTTACCTGTATATGCTCAGCTCTCAACAAATTTACTTTTTTTTTTTCCCCCCTTCTGTTCCCAGACAATTCTAGATTACAGTTTGTACAGCTTTACATGCACTCGAGGCTGTAAAACATTCACCACACCTACAAGTGCCTGTAAACCTTACGGTAAAAGACGATACTGAATATTTTATTGAAGACAGCATATTCAATTTTTGCCTTTTAGTAAACTACAGAACTTTATTCCTGTACAAGTGCTTGCCCTCAGTAACAAACAAAAGACAGATGTCATGTGGATCTGTGGTTTTTTTTGAAAGTCCACTAGTGTCACTCTGAAGAGCTAAAGGGAGCAGATGAAATGGTTGATGTTTACGCGGATTCCTGAGAGGAAGAAAAGAAGCCCGATCTGCTTGCAGAGCTGGACTTCACCTGATTATTTCTGCATATTTCCTCCTGCTTCTGCTTTTTGTTTCCCTTGCTTTTTTTATTTTTTATGTTTCTCTCTGTTTCATGTTTCAAGTCTTGTTTCAGGTGGGTGCTATGTGTGAAGGAGAGCCCAGCTAATAACAGGACTACATATTTGTCAATCACAAACTCTTTCACTGAACAAAGCAACTGAAATATTAGAAGCAAATTAATGATAACATCCACTGTTAGATGTCAAAACTGGGGCCATAATTATTATTTTGTTGACTGGAAACCTAAAAAGTAGGAAAGGACATAGTGATTTGACCTACACTTAATGCAGAGGATCAGTGGCAGCAATTTGAGTGCAGTGCTCAATTAATTGGCAATTTTAGCTACACTGCAGCCCCTACCCGACCTAATGTTCCTATTTAAAATTTAGATACTGCTTAAAATATATCCTAGAGGTATGGGTTTTGATGTAGTCAGGTCCTTTCAGGAGTTAAGAATACACTCCCACCATGGGAATGTTTCCTTACAGCAGTGGCTGAAATTCAGCCTTGAGCTGCACCCATCAGATACGCTTCCTCTTACTCATTCCTGATCCACACGTTGCCATGTCTTCTTGGTCTTCTATGAGTTCCTCTTTGACACTTCCACCTCTACTTCCCCCAAATCCGTGGTACAAATCTTCCTAGTCTGAATGTTCTCATATCTGCCTGCATCTCATGGTATCTTTGGTCTCTGCTAACACAACTCCTTGTCTAGTGTTGATTTCTTCACAGTAAAGCTGAACCCCATTCTGTGCTGTACAAATTGCAACTACTTAAAGCATGAGGATGAAAAATATTTCTGTGTGTATTTTGAGGCTAAACTGCTGGTTGCTGCACAGTCTTCAAACACCATGGTGGCAGCTGAGAATCCCCAAAACAGAGAATACAGTCTAAAAACATGTGAAATGTTTACTCTTGAGGAGAGAACCTGGGTATTAAGCAATTTAGGAAACAGTCTACCTTTCTTTCTTTCTGATTTCATTCTTTCTTTCCTTTACACTTGTTTAACACTGGGTTGTTGTTTCTCTGCAATACTGCAATGCAAAAAAGAAAAGAGGTGAGTCCAAGCTGAGTTTTCAGGCTTCTTCGCTCTTCACCTCTTTGGAATACTCATCTTGGTATGGGACAAGCTGCCTCCTGGAGCATCTGCTTGGTAGCATTTACTAAGCATTTCAGACCGGAGACTCCATATGTAGGGAGCTGCATGTGGCCTCACCGTGTCTGGCCAAGGCAGGTGAAGTCTTAGCAGATCAAAGAGCCAAAACAGACTCTTCCTGCAGCTTTTGTCACAGGAGGACAGTAACTAGCAGCATTCAAACCAAACAAAACCTGTTTTAACATGAAAAGGTATTACTTTTAGCCAGACACCTCATTAGCAACAAGGGAAATGTTTCTTTTATTTTTCCCCCAAATCTACACACCCCACACCCCCTTTCCACTGCTTAGCATACTCTGAACCTCATTTATTTATTCACTTCTGTCCTCACAGTCCTGGCCAGAAAAGAAAAAAATATTCTAAAGTCTGATCAAGGAAGGTGCTCCAGTGAAAATAAAGCTCATGAGCTTTGTTCTGATATAAAGAATTAGGAGACTTTTAAAAAATATTCACTTATGAGAACTGTAGCCTGAGAGCCAAAGGAGAAATAGGTTAAAGTGGGGTGTTATTTTAAGTTAGCTGAGTGTTCACTTGTGAATTAGCAAATTTATCCACATTTCACATACAGAAAATGAGCCTGACAGAGCTGTGGAGCCTCTGTTACAAGAAACACCCCAAACTGACTGTAAACTCTCTCCAAACCAAACCCTTTCTCACCCTGTTCAGCTAAACACTACTTACTTCTAGGCTTTTTTTTTTTTTTTTTTTTTTTTTTTTTTTTTTTTTTTTTTTTTTAAATACCTAGGCTTTCAGTGGAGATCACAGACTTGGATTTCAACTCTTGGATGCATCTGGGGAAGAGGGGAGGAAAAAAAAGAACACAGAGAGGCCTGGCAGTTTGGGTGGTATTAAAAAAAAAAAAAAAGTATTCAGGCAGAGTATAGTGAGAATAGTGGTTTGAAAATACAGCCCTGAAGGAAGAGTCTCCCGAGAAACAATGGGAAAGGAATAAATAAAAAGAAAGTTATAAATTCATCTATTTGCTCTTCCCTGACCCTTGCTTTTACTCCTCTTCACAGCAACTACCCTGGGAAAGGCACAATGCTTTCCCCTGTCACAATATTGAGAAAAATTGAAATGGGGAAGAAAGACCACCAGATGCTTTATTGTCTTAGGCGTTTCCACATAATTAGCTGGGAATAAAGGTCCTCTGCATGGTTTCATTGCATTGAATGAACTTGGATATTGCTACACAGTAGTGTGTTTTATGATTCATGCTCTGTTATCCAGCGTCTTTTTGAAAACTGCCAGCTACTTTATCACTGACGGCCAAGCCTGGGCCTACAACTTAAAATGCAGCAATGCAAAGTTAACTGTGCATGACAGATGTCCATGAAATTGTTTAACACACGCACGCATGCACACACCACACACACACTCACAAAGCTGTCTCTTGCCCTCCTTTTCTCTCCTGCATCTCACTACGTGGTTGATGGCGGTTTTAAATATAAATAAAACCTGTGTACTGCAGAAGAAATTGTGAGTGCATGGTGAGGACCACAGGTTGCTGCAGGAATTGTGTGCTCTGCCAGCAAACTTTGAAGAGAGGTTGTGAGAATCAGGAAGACAGCTCTTCTGAGTGCGTTGAGAGAGGGTCTTCTCCCTCTCCCTCTCCCTCTCCCTCTCCCTCTCCCTCTCCCTCTCCTTCTCCCACAGCTTCCTTGCAGCTGTTCTGCAGACAGGAAGCTTGGGGGCAAGGGTCCAAGATGTTCAAGTTCTCAATGGGTTTTCAAAACCACTAAGGTTTTACCTCAGGCCTCCATTTCCAGAGGAGAGACTTGTGGGGCATAATTTTCCCACCATTACACCTTGCACATAATTGTCCACTGACCTCCATGGCAGAGGCTTAGGATCACAGGGTCTACAAAATCTTCTCCCAGGGTGCTCCTCCTCTGAGGACAACTGTGAGGGGGGGGGAGGCCTTGGTGGAATCACTCCCTGTATAAACTGGGCCAAGAGAACCACGCTCTGGGAGAAGAAGGACTAAGTTTTGGGCACGCAGAGAGGAGTTGACACGGGCTCCACGCGGGGAGCTGCCGGCGCCTGGCATTCCCTCCTGGGAAGCACGGGACCCATCCCTGCTCCCCAACCCGCCTGTCAAGCACTGTGGCATAAAGCGAGAGGGGGTGAGCATATCCCTCTCCTTTCTCTGCCTTCCATGAACAGCTCTATTGATTGCCATCGGGTTATTAGCATGGGAAGGTGGTACCCAGTGTGAATGCAAGTGACAGCAGCGAGCCAAAAGAAAGGAAATGGGGAATTGGCTCCCCCCAGAAGGAGAGGCGAGAAGTCGCCTGACCCTGCTTGGACTTACTTTGTATTCTGGAAAGGACGAGCCCTTTCCCCAAGGTTTACTGGCTGCTCTGACAGGCAGGAAATAAACCTCCCCAGTGCTCAGCAAATGGAGGCTGAGGGGGCCCAGGAGAGCATTGGATGAGTCCGTCACATCACAAAAAAGCACCCACAGCAAATGAACTGGCCAAACCAAAAAACAAAACTGAGAACAAAAGAGAGAGGTTTCTGCTCTCCATTTTCTTATGTCTAAACAAACATGTCTAAACACTCCTGTTAACTTCACGGTATTTTGCAAGGAAATCTATGATTACACTATAGGGAACACTGGGCCAAATTCTCCTGCATCAGGCAAGCACACTTCTGTTTTCACAGAGGTGGCCCTACTTCTTCCTCTCAGTGATTTGGGCTTCTGGCCAAATGGACATTAAGGGCAGCATAAAGCTTAGTCTCCAGTATAGGCTACACCCAAGTCCAGACTGAAGAGGATGGTCACGATTCACAGTGGACCTTGCTGTCACTTCTAGAAGGGATTTCAGGATGGGAACTGAGAGGCTGGAGTGACAGTTGTCACTGATGCAGTTTGCCCATGAGATTTCTTTTTCAGGGGTAGTTTTTCCCCTCTGGCACCCACTAGCAACACAGACTTATTTTCGATTGTCTGAGTAACTAGTTCCATCTTTCATGCTCAGGGCTATGTAAAGCTTATCTGATACAAGGCAGTCAAGATCCTCCAGAAACCTCAAGAAAATAGTGCGCTTTTGATCTTTACTGGGGGGAACAACCTCCACGGCTCCTTGTCAAAGTTTTTGCTCCTTCGGCACAGCATAAAGCAGCTCAGCAGGATGCCAATTAAGTGCTGCGGGGTGCGGCGTGTGTTTCTGTATGTCTGCATGCCTGTGTGCCTGCCTGCCTGCCTGCCTGCCTGCGTGTGTGTGCGTGTGGCCGGTGGGTGGCCTGCTAAACATTTTGGTGGATGTTTCATTCCCACCCCTTTTACTACGACCCTGGTCAGGCCACTTTTATGCCAGTGACAGCTTCATGAAGCACAAAACATGGAGCAATACATGGCATGAAATTGGCAACAAAGCCGAGCAAAAGAAGGAACAATTCTCTGGCAGGATGTGATCACAATATGGCTGATTGGATCTGGAAGCAGATGCCAGCAGTGGGTATTGTCCCGGTGACTGAAAAGACATGACCCCCGAGGTACAGAAGACAACGAGGCCCTCCTTATGAACCACAGGGGGAGGGGAGAAGAGGTGAAACCAATGAATAAATCAGGCGATGGAAACAGGGGAGAAAAGAAAATGCTAAAGAGGACTTTTATGGGGGACAGGGGCAACTCAATATGCAAGAGCGCTGCCTCCCCAGCTAGCTGAACACTTGCTCAGACAATGGCTTTTTAACAGATGGGAGCCCTGCTGAAAGGGGCCAAGTTTTGTGCAGTGGAGAATCCCTGTTTGTTTAGTCTGCTGCTCAGGCAGGTGTCTGCAGAAAGGCAATCCAGCAGGTTAAGTGTCTCAGGGGCCGTTTAAGACCGGCAAGCCAGCGTGTCCAGGAGGCCTGGTTTTACTGGCAGGGGACTGATCTTGGTAGACTTGTTTGCGAAGCCCTGGGGAAGGAGAGGAAAAAAGAGACCTCTTTTCTCTGTTCCTTCTAAGGATGGATTTTCTTGGTCTGGGCAATTACCAGGTCCTGGTAATAACCCCTGCTAGAAAGGCTACTTCATGTCACAGGTACCAACAGAGCACGGAACGTCACAGCTTGCAATGTCACAACTCTGTACTCCTACACGCATTTGTTCTTTTCCTCCTTTCCTACTCTACATTTGAAAACCCAGCTGTTTACAGTTTTCTGAATGGGCTTCTTCATCTATTTCGGCATTTACTAGAGATCCTTGAAATTCGACTCACATGGCTCCTGACCTCAGCAATGAGCATTTCTCCTCTGCAGTAACAGACATGCTGCTGTTCCTCTTGGACTTCCATCTAGAAGAGCTGGTGGGGTTGATTTTGAGGCTGGGAGGGGATGACCACATAAGCACACAGACACCAAAGGTCACATACAGGATTGGGAGACCCCAGCATGTCAGTTTGGGGGGCAGTGGCAGGTGGGAATAGCCCAGGGGTGATGAAAGCCTCACTCACTCACTCACTCACTCACTCACTCACTCACTCACAAGATGCTTGTTTCTAGACTGGCTAAGAAAGTGGGTGTTGTGAGAAGGCCAGTGCCAGAGGACGCTGCTCTGAGGGCACCTCCAGCGGGGTAACAGCCCTAAGCAAGCCAGCAAGCAGCAGTGGGCACAGCTTCTCTTTGCCTGTGAGAAATGGCACTAACTGCAAAATCCTGACCTGTGCCTGCTGTGGGCAGGCAGCACAGCAAGTCAGCTGCTCACATGGCCAACGTGCCGTTCTCCTTGCCCATGAGCGGCTTCTGGTAACACCATCCCCCAGTCTTTCACAGAGGAAACCGCCTTCTTTGTCAAACCACAAAGCATTTGGTGATACACTTGATAGTGCTCAAGATTAGAAAATTTTCCTGCATGACTCTACCCAAAATGGAAAATTTACAACAACATGAATTGTGCAAGGAACATAAAGCATGGAGGGGAGGGAAGGGACGGGAAGAAAAAGACTTACTACATCATGCCTGAGTGGCAATGGGAGTATCACCTCCCCTCACTCTAGACCATGACAATCATGATAACCCTGAATCTCAAACAGTTCAAGGACAGGATCAAGAAGCACCTATGTGGGTTGGATATAGTCTCACCAGGCCTTAAAGCAGTGCAGCTATGCTCTGGACAGACCCAACTCCCGGCCCGTGCTGCACTGTGCCCAGTGAGCTGACAGGTTTACGGGGGTCTCTGTGCCACGCAGGCCAGGCATGCAGCCAGCAAATTGAACTTCCACCTCTAATTCCTGTCTGTGCTATTGACTTGCTACATGACTTCAAACAAGGGACACCCCTTCTCTGTGCCACCATGCCTCTCTTGCCTTCCGTATCTCTTCTCTACTTAAAATACAAGGGCAGTCTGTCTGGGTAAGAGAACAGACTCTATATGCCCAACAAGATTTTCATCATGATCCAGGTACTTCTAGCTATTCTTCCTCTCAGGAGTGTGAGACAGTGGCATTTCCTATGCTGTTTTGCCGCCTTATTTGCTCTGAAACTTCTCTATAGTCATGATTCACATTGGGAACAAAGACATTGCTCTAATTCTACCTAAGCAGCCCTCCAGAGAATAAATAGGGGTTGTTACTTTTAGGGGCTGGAGGTAGCATTGTGCTTGTGTGACTGCCTTTCTGTCCCAGGCCCCTCTCACAATCTCTCCCCCACCTCCAGCTCTATTTTGAAAAGAGGGAGGTGAAAGCTTGTTTCCTATATGTACCGGGTTGCTGCGTGGCTACTGAGACCACCCACAAGAGATCCACCACAAAAAAAGTGTGAAAGCAGCACTCGCTATATTGAAAGCTTCATGTCCTCCTTTCTACTTTTCTTTTAAAAAAAAGCTAACTCTTTCTCCAACTGGATTGGGTTAAACAGCATAAAATATTAACCTCCACACACAGTTATGCATGCAATTGCATCTTTGATATCTATTTTCTGGCATCAAAAACTCAGGTCTTGAACTAGCAACCTAGACACAAAGGTCTTTCTAGTTACTTTCCAGCTTGCAAAGCCTCTTATTTGAATATTTTTGATACAAAGTTAAACATTTTTCTTCAAAGCGCCTAAGGACAACATTAATGCTCTTTCTGAATTTGCCTCTTCTCATTTAGTTATCTTGGTACTATTCATTTTTAGGGGCTTAAAGTGGAGTTTATGCAGCATTAGTATTCATAGGCACATGCTAATTTACTCTTATGTTCGGATACGTAAGTGGGTTTTTTCAGATGAAACAGAAGGGATTAGATCTAGATCACTTGCTCTGAAGAAAAGTTGTAGCATGCCTCAACTTTCTATTCTTTTCAACACAGCATCAATTACTAAAGCTCGACTTCTTATTCCTAAAAAGAAATTTATCTGCTGCAGTCTCAGAAAGAAAAAAAATGTTGTATCCTGGTATGAGAGAGTTGCAAAATCCCCAATCTCTCTGCCTTCCTCCTTTCTCTGCAGGGACAAGGGATTATGGCCACCGGTCCCTAACGCCACTCTCGGCTCCTCGGCTTTGCGCTGTTGTGGAGACCCCGGGTGGGCTCCAAGCCCTGGGCGCATGGCTGGCTGCAGCCACCACTGCTTGGGGAGGGGGCTGGCTGGCTGACCACTGAGACACTAGGCCCAAGGGCTGTGCTCCGGCTGTCGGTCCTTAGCTATGGCAGCTAGAGGGAAGGTGCGGGTCTGCCCCAGCCAGCCAGCCTTGGGGACTCGCCCTCGGGGAGGGGAGCACGCTGGCAGGTCAGCCTGTGCCTTGCCGAGGTTTCACAGCCATAGAAGTCTGATCAGTCTACAAATGTGGTTGAAGGAGAAACTCACAACAAAAGCTTTTTCCAAGTGTTCAAAAGCATATGGCTGGAGAAAAAGCACACTGCCTTTTTGACTCTGTTTTCACTTTATAACTCAGATTTTAAAAGTTATTACTGTTAAGTATATTAACATTTGAAAGCCAGCTCAGTTTTTCAGCACTTTCCCCTGTATTTTCTGTTTGGAAACAAGAGAATTACCTCCCTAAAATCCAGTTATGCTGTGAATTTGTTTTGGAATATGTAATCCTCTATGAGATGATAATGAAGTCAGGCAGGATATGAGCAAATGCCCCTTTTCCCTCTTGGGCAGCTGTAGGGGGGCCCGGCCCTGGCTGGCCAGCCCCCACCAGACCCCACAGAGAAAGGCCGTCTTTGGTCCCGCACAGACCCAGAGCCCTCGAGTCACTTCTGGACCCTCTTTGGAGTTGCTTTTCTCTCTGATGCTCTCCAGTGGCCAAGGCAGTACTGCTGCCAGGTTTGATGGGCCGCAGCCAAGCAAGGGAGCCTGCTTTAGCAGCCGGGGCGGCTGGGGCAGGAGAGGCAGGGGATTCAGCGAGGTCCTCTTCAAACTGCTGTACGGGAATGGCTAGGGAGGAGAAGCTTTCATTTCAGGGAAGCTTTTTTCCCAGTCACAGGTGTTCACTATTATAGCACACTGGGTTTTTCTTTCCCCCTTGGGAAGGAGTAGGAGATCAAACTATTTCAAGAAGTAAGAATTTGCTGTGGGGTTAAAACAAGGAGGTCAGCTGAGTACCCGTGACATTATGTGAGGTGTGTAAACTACTTATACAGTTACGAGAGCGCATCAAAGCCATTTGGTGGTGCTAATTACCTGAAACCCTATCGCAGGCCTAGTATGACTTTTGATGGCTATTCTATATTTTGCCCTAACTATGCTCCTAATGTGCATTGACAGAAGCCATGTAAGCTACCAGAGAGCACTTTCCAGACAATAGCTTTATACTAAGTCAACCAAAGAAATGTCCCATCTTCACTGAAGCTAAGAGATGTCTGCCTGGCCAGACCTGGGCCAATTAGATATCAAGGTTATGTCAGTATGAGTGCATTAAGTGGTGAGAGGACACAGTTCTGGGCATGGGAATGTTGTCTGCTGCAACAAATGGCTACAACTTTCTCTGGCACCGTTTTGGCCCACGCCGACCAGCACCTTCTCAAAAGATGCCCAGGTGCAATTCCAGAGGGTGTGCAGCCATACCTGGAATCACTTGCAATAAGCAACGTTTGTGCTTCATCCTGCCCTGGAAGCTAAGCGGATTTACAAGCTAAGCCACAAGCTGTTCCTCACCAGTGGCCTCTGTGCTTGGGAACACTCCGGGGCATGTTTAATTGTGTCATCTTGTGTAACCCAAAGGTCTGCTCTCCTCTGGGACTCTGAAATTACAGTTGTTACTTGGAATCGAACTTTAAGGACATTGCACTGCTTGTTTTATATCAAGTTGCAATGCGATTTATTACATAATACACACAAAAGTAGGGGCTGCAAAGGCCATCATTCCTGAGAAAGGACGTTTTGGTTTTAAAGCTGCACAGACAAATTCTGATACAACCTTTAACTGTCATCACTACCTCAGCCCTTCACAAGCGTTACTGAACTCACTTCTGTAAAGTCCCTGTGAAGAGCAGTATTTTAGTGCACTCATTTCGCACACGGAGAGCAGGACTGAGAGATTCAGATAAAGAATACTCAACCTTCCATTTTATCAGTTTGAAATACCTCTGCCTGCTTTATCCAAGTATTAAAGTTGTACAGTTTCAGCCCTGTATACATTCAAAATACAGTTCCCTCTTTATTTCATCTGTTGAAATTACTGTAGGGCAATTCAGAAGCATCAGAAGCATTACATCCCGCCTCAGGTCCCAGTTCTCCTTGCTCTTTTATTTCTCTTTTTCTTGGTGGCTCCCAGGAACCCACTGCCCCCCCTACGTTCCAGCTCCCACGCACTCCCTTGCCGGAGCAGTTCCTGCATAGCCCTGCTACCGACCTCCTCCTCCTCGCAGCCCTGGTGTCTTCACTCACAGCTGCTTGGTTTTGTCTGTTTCTTCCCTTGTCCCTTCCTCACGCAGAGCATGGGGCAATGAAGGTACCAAATGCATAGGGGATGTTCATTACCTGCTCCAGGTTGCTGTGCCCAGGTGGGAACAGCAAGTAAAGAGAAAGCTTTTGTCTTGGTTTTGTTCACGTTTAATCTTGGGGTCCTGGAGTATGTTGCTGCCAACATCTAATGATTGTCTACTTAGCCAAATGTATATTTTTTGCCCCTGTATTCTCCCCTCAAAAAAATGAAAATCTCTGAAGGAAAGCACCCATCCCTCTTAGACCTCAAATCTATGTCAAAAGCCCAGGAAGGACAGATATCAAGCCCAGACAATAAAATCCTATTTTCTATGAACTATGTAAAATGTATTTTTCACTCATCTTTCCCTTAGAAATGTATAATCTGCTTAGGTTGAGAATTCACATAGTGTTCCGGCATCCAACAGAGAAAGGCTGACTTAGGGAGGATGTAGACAAGTAGGTGCAGAGAGAAAGGTGGTCCTGAGAGCCTTCACAATGACCCTCCTCCTTCTAGGACCTTCTCTCTATCAGCTGGGATTGGCCTGTAGCCAGCGAAGCCTGTTTTTGGGAACAAAATGGCTAACACAGCCACTCCTGTTTAGGTAAAAAAAGGTCCTGGTCAGTGTAAAATAAAACATACAGAAGGTTAAAATGTGTAAGAAAAAAAAAAAAAGCACCATTTAGCATAAAATGATGCCACTGGAACCTGCAGTTCCTACCAACCCTCAACATTTTACTGTGAAATACTCCAGTTTTCTTAAAGTTCTGCTCCTGCAGAGGTTGGAGTGCACAAATGCCTCAGATTTTCTGTAGAAGAATAAACCAGAATATCGCAATCCTTCATGCAGCACAGAGAAACTTGAAATCACCACCCCTAGGCACAGGAACAGCTTTGAAACCAAAAGGCTGGGGACTCCCTTTCTCCACTTCCCAATTTGTGATTTCTGAAAAGCTTGCAATTTCTAAACCAGCTTTGTATTGCTTTGGTCTCTGCTCATTGCAAGGCTCGGAGCCGCAGATCCAAACAGGGACCCCTTGTCATGTCACTTTGCATATGAATTAGGTGAATATTTCTGTTCTCGTACAAGCGAGTGGGATCCCAAGCTCCCCAGAAATCGGTGCGGCACATCCTAGAGGACACAGCAAGACTCCCTGGCTGACCTCCTCCGGTCTGGGAAAACTCGTCTCCCACATCCAGGGCCCAGTCTGCCTGCGGCAGCAGCGTCTGCTGACTGGTGTTGAAGTGCAGAATGGACGGAATACGCGTTGTCCCTTTTGTAAACTGGTTTAAACAGGCAGAGGGCTTAACAGACTGGGGCTTCCAGCTCTGCTTGTTTAGCAAAGAATTCTCTCTTAATTCCTTATTATGGTGCACAAGATTTAGTGCAGATCCTTTAATTTAAATGTCAGAATGTGAGCAGTAATTTATTTCCATAAAACGAAAAGCAATAAAGTCAAATATATTAAGCTCTGCCTGTGAGAGCTCAGATTATACAATTTATAATTGTACAAAACACAAACAGCAAAAAACTACCCCACAAAGGATGAGTTATTATCACTCACTTAAGCATTTGATTCAGGGCTGGTGAAAGCAGTCACAAGAAAACTAAAAAAAAAAAAAAAAAGAAGGAGAAGTCAAAGCATATGGGACACTGGAAGGCCCTTAGAGACAGCCAGACATGGGGAGCAGTAGCAGCTGAGGTGTCCCTACACCAGCCGTCCTTCCCAAGTGCTCCTCTGCTGCTCCTCAGCTACTCCGCACTCTAAGACTTACTCTGACCCCCATTTTCATACTGTGGGACTGATTCTTGGCTACTCCCTGCCAATTTTCATATGTGCATTACACTCCTAAAATTACACTCCCTGACGATTGATAGGGCACAGAAGGCGCTGTGTTCTTTGCAGCAGGGACCATCTTTTTTCAGCAGCCAGCACCTGGAATAGCTGAGACCTGGTTCTCAGTGAGACCTCATCAGACACCAGTGATCACACAACTTACAAACTCAATGTGACACAGGAATTCAGGTGACGATTAGCTGAGCCAAATCAGAACTCCACATATAAGTAAATTGTGAAAGCACATCTTGTTGAAAGGAGTGGCAGTATTTCAGCTGGTACCTGCATCAAAACTTGTCCAGGAATCTGTGCTCTGATCCCTGCTCTGTCAATCTAAGCTATCCATAGCGCGACCATCAAGTAATGAAGAAAATCTAAATTATCCCAGCAAAACATAGTATTTGGAGGAAGTATGTGAACAGCAAAGAGCACAGTTAAAATGTACAATGAGTAAACCAGCCTCACTATTGGTATTTAAGCAACAGAGGAGAGCCAGAACTGAGGACAAAACTAGCAGAAACGCCATTCAGAAACTCTGCCTTATACCACAGTTTGAACTATCACAAAAGCCACTGAAGCAGAACTACAGAAACAAAAAATCTGGTGGCTGCAAACCTTCTGCTGAGCCTCCTCACTTTCACGGCTGACCCTCACGCCACCTGCAGTGGAGAGGCTAAGGACAAACTTGCCCTCTGCACCTTTTCTGGAGAATGAGCCACAGACCCTCCCGGTCCACACAGTTGCTGGGGCCAGCACATGCTGGTTCACATCAATTTTTTTCCCCTTTGACACAGTAGAGGCTGGGAAAGATGTAGTTGTACCAGGAAGGTCATGTGGGTGCAGGAAGGGCTTTCTTGGCAAAAAGTGTCTGCTGTGCTTTCTGAGATGGGAAGGGTACGATCTGCCGCAGCCACAGCACATGGCGGGGCTTATCAGGAGGACAGGGCACTAGATTTTGGGACCTATGTGATTTCCTTGCTGTTTCTGCCTGCAATAGGCCAGAGAGCTTTAAGAGTGGCTCTTCCAGCACTGTTTAATGCCATCACTCGCAGGCTTCGCTGACGCCCGAGGAAATACTGATTAACAGTATTCATCCCGGACTGGGGCTTAGGCACTCCCCTCCTTTTTGCTAACCCTTAATGTATTCATTGCCTTATTTTCATACATGCTGATTGAATAGCGATTTATTCCTCCGGTGCTAGGCTAGTCCCCCCATACTAAATGTGAAATCTTTATTCTAACCAATGTCTAAATCATTGTTTTCTGGCGGCGCAGATCATGTGGCACAGATTATTAATAGCTCTGGTCTCTACACCACTTGACACGGCGCTCCAGCTGTCATTCTGCTCCCTGGCTCGTATGATTCTTGCACTGGTGAAGTGCCAGGCCCGGGCCGAGCCCATCAGTCACTGTCACCCACCACCCAGTGATGAATAGCCCCGCGAGCGCCGTGGCGAGGCCCCGGCTCCCGTTCACACGCGCCTGACTTTTACCGACTCCAGCACGCCAGCTGAGGCTGGTCCCTGCCGAGGAGGGCTGTGGCGACCTGGAAAGACCACCCCCCCTGCACCCCGGATTAGTTAAAAATGAAACAAATCCTAATGCGATCATGTCACTAATTATGCATTTAATTCAGTTATAAGGAGCTAATGGCTCCCTCAGTGACAGCTTTTACTGCTAAAAGGCAATTCATTCCTGAAACTGAGAAATCTAATTACACAAAATGCTTCGTCCTAATCCTTTCAAAGAATAATCTTATTTGTAGACATTAACATCCCAGATGCTGCTGCTGTTTGTCCATTATGACAGTGTTTGTCCTGAATAATGTATAAATAGCTCTTTCTGGACAGTTGCATGTCACTAAATCAATACAATTTGCTGCCTTCTGTTACATTAAGTCAGCCTGGGCAAGCTGGAGAAAATTAACCTTTTGTTTCCCACTCAAAAGGGCCTTTGAAATTAGAAACAAGAAAGGGTTGGAGGGCCTATGGGAATCAAGAGGTCTTTTTTTTTTTTTTTTTTTTTTTAAGCCCACAAAGTATTCAGCAGATCCGCTGGGCTGGTGATGGATATATCTTCAGAAAAATTGGCGAAACGTTTCCAGGCAGCGGGGGGAGGCGCGAAAGGCAAAATTGTGTTCTGCTTTCTCGTCTCTTTCTTAAATGTTTCAAGTTTCCTCTACCGAAGCAGCTTAATAGCAGTAAATTCTCGCTGTAGTGTTTTGTTGTCAAGGGAACGGTACTGCTGCTATGATGTTCCTTAGCAGTTGTGGTAGCTCCCACTGCTAGCAAGGTGGGAAATATCCCCACAGAGTTGCTCTCTACACAAAAAGCCCTTCAAACAAACAGAAACCCCTAGAGAACAAAAAGTCTTTTTCTCATGTGGTATATAACTAAGAAAGTGAGCTGAGAGCATGTAGTTTTGCACAGAAACAGCACTGAATGCAGAGCTGGGTTTCAGTGGTTTTGCATATTTATCCTATGTATTATGAAATGGCTGCCTCCATCCATTGCTGTATAAAGTAACCAGCTCTGCCCTGGTTTTAGTAGAGGAGTTCCACATTTCCATGGGATGTCCTGACAGTATCCCAAGCAACACTCATAGGGTTCCTCAAATGTCACTCATCTTTATGAAAGCCTCCGAGAGACTTGTTTCTAACCATAGACTCAAGCCACACTGAAACCTCTCTGCCTTTGCCAGGGACCGAGAGTGCAACCAAGCTGTGCTCGGCGCGCAGAACAAGCACGGAGAGAAGGAAAACATAGCTCCTATCAAACCCGTGCTTCAACTCAAAGTAAGTATGAAGGGTAGGTTCTCAGTGTTCCACTGTGAAGTCAGTAGGAAACTAACTTGTTGGAAAAGATCCAGCACTAAGGAATTATGTTCAAGCTCTTCGTAGAGTAGAAGTGACACCTTCAGCTCCTATTCTCTCCCCAGCCTTCATGTGTCTATCCCATGAGCCTACTAGCAACGTTGCTAACTGCGCTGGCTTCTTGAAAGAGCACAGAGGGAGCTTAGCAGGCAGAAGGATTGAGGGAAATTAAGAGGAAATCTGCTATTCAAAAATTGCAAATTAGAAAACACTGGGTTTCCCCACTGTGGTTTGGGTTTATGTTTGGGTTCTGACTTAGTAGGAACGGCTTCCACAGGCAATCTTCAGGGCACTGGAATAGATGAAAAAGGGAAAACAGATGACAGCGTCACTAGGACAGAGGCACACACCCGTCCCTCAGATGCAGGCTTGCACAGAAGTGCAGGAACACCCACCTTGAAAACATGCAGCCCTCACAGACACTAATGGCAAAAGAAGAAATCAAAACCTTGCTCTTGGAACCAGAAATCAAATAACAGTCTGTTTACCCAGAGAAATAACAGTACAATAAAGCATTCACGTCTGCCATCCTGTGAAAGGGTAAATGAGGGAGCTCCCCGAGGCCACACAGGCACTGCGTAGCATTAGGAAGAGTCCTAATGTCACCTTGCACGGTGACAGTGGCAATTCTGATGGCTTCCTGTGCAGATAAACCACGTCTGATAATGTTATCAATTTTAGTGTGACTTCAAAAGCATTCTCTCCCTCTTTTTTCATTTTTCAGATGATTATGTCTTTGCCACATCCACCTGGGTTGCTTCATTTTACTTTTCAAGACAATCTTAGGGCAGGTTTCTCCTGTGAGGGCTGCAATTCAGCTCTCCAAGACTTTTTGCCATTCGTGGCTTCCCAGGCTAAGTGGTGGCAGCTGCCTTGCTTAACTGAGCTTCTCTTTGCTTCCTCATCCTACCAAGGGAGCAGCTCCAAAGAGCTACCAGCACAGCTCCCTCCACCGTCCCGCACCGCTTATTTCCATTGCTTCCTGTGGGAATGGCCAGATTTACAGGGGCTGGGGGGTGTTATCTTTGGGTTCCCCTCAAGGGAGTAGCGCGTAACCTGTGACATCACAGATTCCTTCTGGAAACGCGTGCCTGCGAGATGTGCAAAACCGGCCTCACAGAGAGCCCTGCAAAGCCTATTTGCACTGTGCCGGTGGCACCAACCCCTTAACCTAACCACTTGTTCTGGCTCTGACACCGTTCTGAAGCGGGGGCGAGGAATGGTGTATGGCAATGGTTTTAAACTGATTACCCCGCTACAGAAATGGGAAACCACTTCTTTTGACTCCCCGCCGTTACTGCTTTGCGGCTAGGAGGGAATAGAGATCAGGTCAGCACTTTCTGCATGTATTAAACGTATTTAAAATATTCAATGTATCCATTTGAATATTTTTAGGGGGATTAATTGTTCAAATCTAAAAAGTTTATGCCACTCTAATGGACTACTAATGGAAGAAGCTTTTAAAAAATCTCTGCATTGTTCCGAGACCAGACTGTGACCTAGCCACCAGGTATAATACGTACCAATATCTATCTTACACTGTGAAATTTAGATTGCAAATCCGTTATGATGGAGTCTGCGTCTTTATGTATTGTGCACTGCTGAGCAAGCTCACAGAGCTCAATAAATAATAAATGGTAGGAACTTGACCTTGAATATTAGATGTGATCTGAACAATTCTTCGCTCAGGAATTAGGGTTCATTTTCCCCAGAAGCTTTATCTTGGGGAATGAGGTGCAGCCGTGACAGAAAAGAGAAGCTAGTACTGTCTTCTGGCTGGGCTGGGTCTGATTTTGAGTTCCAGCTGTCTTCTTTGCCGATGGAAGCAGGTGGAGAATACTGTTTGTCCCAGTGGCTGGCAGGGGACGCTGGATCAGATGGTCCACCGCTGCCCACCTCTCCCACTGAGTACCCAGCTACCTTTTTGGATGACAGGTGCCTCATGGGTGACCTCACCTGGTGCAGGAAATGCAGCTTCGAACAAGAAAGAGAACAGGCTCAAGAAGTGGGCCCGGGTGAACCTCA
>KL268188.1:8136-30578 GCA_000699545.1 Podiceps cristatus
CCGGGGGTTGCTGGGGAATGATAATAAGGTGTTGGTAGTTACTGTCTTGATAATGTTAATCTCTTCTTGATGTTTGTAATTATATATGTTGCTGTTGTCTACATTGCTTAATACTTTTTTTTTTTTTATATTTATAAAGTCATAAATGTTCAAATAGGTGATGGTACCCTATGTGTCACTGGAAATGTCTAGAGGGTCCACCTCTCCTGACAGTCTATTGGGAAGGTCTAATCAATTGAATTACTAGATCCACTTTTCCAGTTAAGGTCCTGCTTTTAAATAGAATTCCTTGTGGTTTGAGTTTGGGGGGGTTTTGGGGTTTTGTTTTTGTTTTTTTCATTTTTGTTGTTTTGTTTTTTCCTTTGGTTCTGATTAGGGCCCTTGTGTCCCTACTCAGGAAAGCACATAAGATGGTGTCAGCTTTAAATTCTGCTTAAATCCAACTAAGGTCAACCAGGATGAAAAAGCACCAGTTTAATGATTTCTTGGCTTGGATCTGCTGTAGGAGTCCCAAGGATGTTAATGCATGTTAATTTAAACTTCTTATCACCACACTAGCAAGACCGTTCACACATTTTCCAGAGACACAAAGGATTTAGGCTGTTGTCCTAATTGCTATTGTCCAGGCTGCTAGCTATTATGTTTAGCGCAAGCTGGTTTCATCTTGTTGGGAGCCTGGTGCTAAACTGAAAAACACCACCTATATTAGCAATTTGTTGCCTTCTGGAAGCTGAAGCAATTACACTGTAGTATGCAGACAAGCTTCTATACAATGTGTGTAAATTTTTGGCTGTGGTTCCAATAGATGATAAATATGGTTTTAGGGAACCCTGTACCTGATTAGAAATACAGTGCTCCATGACATAAAGCACAGCACTCACTCTTTCTGTTTTTTCTTTCTTCCCCCCACCCCGCCCTTTTTTTTTTTTTTTCTGATTAACTAAGATGTATGTGATCATGGTTTTCATGCCTGATCAGGTATGAACTTACCATACAAGATAGTCTAACAGTGGATCCACAACCTCAGTTTGTGTCTGTTTTGTATCAATAACCCTGTCAGAGATGGGTTTCTCTATCCCATAGAAGTTATAGAAGTTTTAGCTGCTCAGAAGACCACAACATTTGTGCAGTCATGGTGTTACAGGTTTGGAAAAATTCTCCAGGCAAGTGAGAGCAAAGGAGAGAGGCGCTTGTCCCTCAACTTAAACCAAGTTTGAGGTTGTTAAAAAAAAAAAAAAAAAAAAAAAAGTTTACATTTGTCTTTGTTTCATTTTTCACACTCTTCTCCACTTCCTTATTTTGCTGGAATACTTCCAGCCCCATCAGAACCTGGAAGTACCAGAAATACACCAGAGGCACCCATTTTTGCAAATCATCAGTCGTCTTGTGCTGAAGGGACTGAGCTGGGATTTGGGAAATCTGGATTCAATTTTCTGCTTTGCCACTCATTTGCAGTTTAACATTGAGTAAGTTATTTAGTAAAATCACTCTACTCTTCAGACACCCACCTGTGAAACAGCTGATATCTCCTTTTACCTAAACAGAGCACAGTAAGTTAATTTGAGCATCTGCAATGCTCCAATGCTGTGGTGATTGGAGCCATTTTTGAGCACAGAGAGGCTCTTTTAGAACAACAACAAAATGCTGTCATGTTTAAATAAACACAGGATTTCGGTTTGTTTCCCAAACCATTATTTTTATCTTGTTTTAACCTGCTAGAGAACAAGCTGTTGTGTTTGTTTCTGGAGATGTATATTATCCCAGTCCTAAGCAGCTCTGCATGTGTCTGTTGTGGCTGTGTTGCTCCCGGCCAGCTAACCTGGAATGGGATGTGCTAGACAGCCCATCTTCTGTGAGGCTTATAGGAAGTGGCTGAAGATGTACTGTTTTCAGTAAGGCGTTCATAAAATGTTGTTTTTTGTTTTCTTTTAAGAGCTAAAGTTTATCAAATCTTGAGTAATAAGCATAGTCATGTTTTCATCTGGCAGTGTGGCTTATTGGGCAATGCATTTATACACTATATGTCTGTCTCCACTTTTAAGCAGGGGAGGAAGGATTTGACCCTAAGCTTAGAGATCCTGGCTTTATAGATCAACTTAGCGTCTCATATACTCAGTTTCTGGTGAACCACTCTGACTCTTCTGCACACACAGAACCTTGATGCACAGGAGGATAGTTCATTTGAAAGATGGGATATAAATGACTTTATCTGAAGGGCAGCCACAGGTTTAATCAACCTCCTGTTAATGATCTGAAGACTATGCTTGTTAGTCTGGGGAGTGGTGAATCAATTCACTTACCAGTTTTAATGAAGGATTTTTGCTCACTAGATCCTTTGTTTACAAAAATGAATAGAATAAGTGTAGCACAGAGCCAGGTGTTGATGAGGATTCTTCAGTGCTACAAGCATCCTCATCTATTACATTACAACCACATCAAGTCCCAGGTCCTTCTCCAGTCAAAAGATATTAGGAGGTAATGATGTAACTATTCATATCATTATAGATAGTAGCTATGAATAACAAATTATTAACACATGACTCCTTTTCGTGACTTATCGCTTTGAATGTGGTGTAAGATTTAATGAGTCAAATTTTCGAAGGGGCTAAAAGAGTACAAAACTTAAAATATTTAATCCCGGATTTGGCATACGTGGCATTAGTTAGAAATGCAAACCATACACATAAAACTATTTGCAGCAAACTACTCAGCAAAGTACATTGCAAAAGAAAGCCTTACAAGTAATTAGATTCCCAGGAAAAATTTCATCGCAGCTGAATCAGCAGCTGTCAGATGCCAGCTCAAAAAAGACAAGTATTAAGGTCTATGAAAACATTACTAAGTAATGGTTTACATATGGGCTTCTGCATTGTGCTTAACAGGAGCCCAGACTTTAAAAATTATTCTCAAGCAAATGGCTAAGCTCTTTATTAAGTAGCTGCTGACTTTCTGAGTCATTTGTCTTTGCCATTACACAATGAGTAAGCTGTCTTTTGAATGATAGCTATACACTGATGTAAATAAGATCATGATACAGATATAATGCTATTTTAAATTTTTCATAGTATTCTCTGCTTTTATATTGTGTGATCTTTGAAAAGACTATCTATAAGCAGAAAGAACATCTGTATGCATGTATGAGTTCAGATAGACTGAAGTTGAACTCAAAGGCATTTTCATTGTAGTATGCTGTAAGGATGAATGAAAGATTACTTTGAACTTGAAGCCAGTTTGAGATCCAAAATTAAGTATTTTTTGTTATAGATGCAAAAACTGGAATTGTTGCTAGCTGCTTCAGAATTACTAAGAAACCCAGAAGCTGAGTAAGCTGGAGTAAAGAAGATGTAGTTCTTTCAGTGCTTGGCACTTTTATCATTCTTAGATGAATGTTTGCCAAAGACAGGTGTGGTTATTGGTTACTGTGGTGTTATGATATTATATAATAATTAGAATTGTAGGATCATGGAATCATTTAGGTTGGAAAAGACCTTTAAAATCAAGTCCAGCTGTTAAGCTAGCACTGCCAAGTCCACCACTAAACCATGTCCCTAAGTGCCACGTTTGTCCACACATCTTTTAAATACCTCCAGGGATGGTGACTCCGCCGATTCCCTGGGCAGCCTGTTCCAAGGCCTGATAACACTTTCAGTGAAGAAATGTTTCTTAATATCCAATCTAAACCTTCCATGGTGCAATTTGAGGCGATTTCCTCTTGTTCTCTTGCCTGTTACTTGGGAGAGGAGACCCACACCCACCTCTCTACAACCTCTTTTCAGGTAATTGTAGAGAGCGTTAAGTTCTCCCTGGAGCCTCCTCTTCTCCAGGCTGAACAACCCCAGTTCCCTCAGCCGCTCCTCATAGGACTTGTGCTCAAGACCCTTCACCAGCTTCATGCCCTTCTTCAGAGATGCTCCAGCATCTCAATGTCTTTCTTGTGGTGAGGAGCCCAAAATTCAACACAGTATTTGAGGTGCGGCCTCACCAGTGCTGAATACAGGGGGACAATCACTTCCCTAGTCCTGCTGGCCACACTATTTCTGATACAAAATTGAAACAAGACTTTTGAAAACATGTGCAACCCGTCGATGGATATGATTGGATATGTTATGTAGGCACTGGATTAACAAATTAGTGAATGAGGTTCTAAGAATGGATTTGATACTGAATATAAACCAACTTTAAGGAGTTCAGTTAGTTGTAGAGTTTTAAAGAGCTTGACGGTAGTCCTTATCTGAGTAAGTTCATGTCTTTAAGTCCTTGCCTGGTGAACTGTATATTTGATTTAGATAGGCCAGTCCTTTTTGAAAGGACTGATATAAAGAAGGAGACCTATGCCTGTATGATTGTGTAGAATCTGCTTTATGAAAATGGGGGGGTTTATGCTAAACAAGAGTTTCTGTAGGTAACATACAAATGTTCTTCACAACAATTCTTATTTCAAAATCTTCTTGTAAAGCTGTTTTGAGGGCTTGGGTTGGGAGGTTGTTTTGTTTTTTGAGGGCTCTTCTCATGTTGGAGTAGATCTCTACTTTCAGCTTGTGAGTAGGATGGTCCTGAGTCTATAAAAGCCAGGACTCTGCTAAACACTCCCTTCTTTACAGCCTATCGAGACTTCTAGAAATTGTGTCTGGTGGCTGAGTGTATGGGTATAGGCCTTGCTTAATAGCATAAATGCCATAAGGAGAGACGATAACTCACGATCTTCAACTCTGAATTCTTGGCACTAGTCAATGAGTGATTGACCCTTAAATTAACCAGCAAGTGCAATGAGGAATATCTCACGAGTTCTGCTGTACTATGCCATTAGCATAAGCTGAATACAAGTGCACCAGCCAGAATAACATAATTGTCTTTTGCTATGCTTCATTATGTTCAGTGTTGGACTTTATTTTTTCCCTCCATATATGAGATACCAGCTTTTCTTAAGTTTGACATCAAAATAATCTAATTAAAATATGCCCACAAGTTACCTGTAAGGGACTTTAGTGGAGTTGAATAGTTCTGGCCTTGCCTAAAAGATGTCAGCTCTATGTACCTACCCTAGCCTGTTTGCTAAACTCCACTGCCTTCTAACCTGTAGAGAGTTGAACATCTTCATTTTAAATGACAGGTGCTTTAATACATTTGAAGATGTGTATAAACTTTCATTTTTGGAGTTTGTGATTCATGATTCCATGCACTGTCACATATAGGGAAGGAAGAATTCTGAAGACTCCATGTGCAGAAAGAATGATTTGATGAATCCTGAAAAATATGAGATCTGTTGGCATGACTTCATTGTTGCATGGATTGTTGCTAGGACATCACTGATTCAGGCATCATAAAACTAGGAAGAATCACTTATAATTATTTTTAAGAATTATTATACAAAAAAGGCAGTTAAAAGAGGTGAAGAATGGTATTTGATACCAGTTATATCATTAATGCAATCTGAATGCTTTATCTTGAAATTACTTCTATATTTGCAAAATACCTTGGATGAATTTTAACAATCATTCACTGGTTTTCAGAAATGTCACTATGTTGTTTTGGTAGAGATGATCACAGCTACAGTCTAATATCGTTGGGGTACTCACAAGGGAGCATAGAGGGAGCGGAGAGGAGAAACATGACATTTCTACTTTCTTAGCCAGGCATTTCTGAATTTGACAGAGTGCTTCCATGTTGCCCTCCTAAGAAATTTAAGAATGAACATTAACAAGTATTAATCAGAACAGACAGGTGGCCTACAAATGTGAATTCCACTGCCTCAAAATCTGTAAGTTAAAATAAGGAAGAAGCAGATGAGATAATTTTTATAAAAGAAGGGACAGATGATGAATAAATTTCTTTCCATTTGGTGCCCTAATAACACTCATGAATTTGCACATCAACTTTTGGGAACATCAGATGTGAGAGGGCATACTTCTAAGGCACCGAGAAGTCATTTAACAGATTCCTGGCAGTCACACAAAATCAGAAGGCATTACGTCATTGTTCCTCATGACAGAAATCAGAAGTGACCAAAACCTCATTTTTTCAGTATGAAAAACAAGAACTTGTCTTTACATACAAAATGAGAATTTCTAGGAAGAAACGCAGCAGGGAGAGTGCTTATTCTATTGCCAAGTCCTTCAGCTTGGGAAAAGCACACAATTCCTAAATCCAGCTCTGAGGTACCCCCTTCCCAGGCCTCAGCGATGTGTCATTGTTGGCCACCTCACAGATTTGGCCTCCCCACTGAGTGAGGAGGGGGCTCTGCTTTTGCTGCTGCTTCCCTTTCCTGCCTCTGGGATTTTAAATTATGTTGGGCAAATCCTCTTTTTATTTTTTTTTTTTTTCCCTATGGCTGGACTCTGCAATGTTTTTAAGGGAGGCGGGCCTGGTTACTTTGTGCTGGAGCCCTGGGAAAGTTCTTGATGTGCTGGGATATTTAGGGCCAGGGATTGTGAGGGTGCATCCTCAGTGAACCTTTCCTGCTTCACGCTTTGGAAATGGTGCCTGTTGGTGGATTTCTGACTTTCTGACCCTTTGAAATCTTGCACTTGTAGGGGATGGTGGTCACACCACTATCCTGGGTGCAGTTGGGTCTCAGGGTGGGTCACAGAGCCCATGGTCATCTGCCTGGCTGCATCCAGGTGGGTGAACACAGGGTCAGGGCACAGGCTTGTAATGTCTGTTTTCTTTTATTGGCAGTTGTCACCTGTGACAACCAGCTTTCCTAAGTGCAATGCCTGGGCGTGTCTCAGGGCATGGCAGAAGCCACCACTTGGTTCCCAGGGGTCAGAACCCCTGTTACACAGCGGGGGATTGTCTAGCCACGTGGATGGGAGCTGTGCTGTGCCATTTGCCCGCATGGCCACAGAGAAGGTCCCAACTCCGGTGCAGCCTCTGACGCCTTACAGAAACAGAAATCAACTGTACCCCAACAGTAAGGGAAGCCAAAGATACAAAAATAGGGTTCCATAATTCACTAGCTGAAACCAACAAATAAGCTAGCACCATGTGTGTCTCCCCCCCTACATGTATACCTGCCTAAATGGAAAGTTTGTGCTGGGAATGCCCAGGTATGGTATCTTCACCCTGCAAACAGTGCTGCAATGACCCCTGTAGCTAAGGAAGGAGAAGTGAAAGGCTCAGAAGAAAGTGCTCCTGAGACTATCTCTAAGATGCTGACTGCCTATGGCATGGGACTTTCAAAGACTCCAACAATAAGCAGTTGTTGATCTATTTAAAGTGATCATAAAATGCAACCAGTAGGAACGATGAAGTAACAGGCAGGGAACCTGGGTCTCTTATTTTTCTGGAAGTTTTGGAATTGTTTGGGCTCTGACAAAGCAAATCCTATTGTGAATCATGAGCATTCTTTAACTCTACTTGGAAGGGCTTGTCCTAAAACTGAGAGGTAGTCCTGTCTTTAGCTTTCTGCTAAGGTTTGTTGTACTTCGGTTCACTTGCAAAAAAATATATATGTGGAGTTTATCAAACTTATTAAAAAAAATGTTCAAATTACTTTTTGTAAACACCAAACCACCTGGATTTGAATTCGCTACTTAGTGGCCAAGGGACTTTTTTTTCCCTCGTTTTTAATCCCAGTGATGCTGAAGTATTTTAAGCAGTATTGGTGAATATCTTCTTTCTTATTAGAACATTAAGTAGTAATTTCCCTTCCTCTTCCCTCTCTTCACATCATGCTTTATATTTACTGAGAAAAGCAGGTAACAAGGTAAGCCTGGCATCTGACCAAAAAGGGTTTTTAGCTAGTGAGTCATTAGTGTGTATAAAAATAGCTAACCTTGTTTAAAGGCACTTCTTACACACACACACACACACACACACACACACACACACACAAATATGTTCAATTACCACATCTCATTTAAAGGGAAGATTAAACATCTTTACCAGGACAGTGCACTAATCCCATGAATCCTATTCATGTTGAAATGTAGTCCTATTGGCAATAAACAGCAATTTGAGAAGTCATAACTAAGAAAATAATTGTCAAGTGACTTCAGAGCTCCCTATAAATTTCCTCTTCATGACTTCGGCAGTAGTGTTCAACAACACTGTTAAATATTTGTATTAGGTGCTCCTGCCTTTAACAGACTAATTAAAAAGATGGAATTCTTTGATTCTATCTCAAGTCATTTGAGTTCTAATCTCTCTCAGGCCAAGTCAGCTCTATAAATTGAGCTAAATGTATTTTTTCTGAATAGAGACTTTACAGTGTAGCAATAAATTCAAGCACTGGGAAAGTAAATGCAACTGAAGTACCCTTAATGATGCTATTGTGTAGCTGTTATGGTTATAATCCCATTACATAGACCTTTACCTTGAAGGCTATAAATTCTTTGTGAAATTATTCTAATGGAAAAGGACATTACTTAAAGCATTCTGTTTAAATATTGAAAAAAAAAGGGGGTGATTTAAGTTTGAAAAAACGAGTCACACAAACTGAAATAGTATTAATGGAGAGAGATTAAATTTTTGCCTATTATGCAGACATTCTAAATTTGTCTTTCCTAAGGAACCACACAATGGAACTATCCCCACAGTTACGTCTTGTTATTTGCATCACAGGCATGCCTGGAACTTGCCATTAAGGATCAGGACCCATTCTGCTCTGTACACGCAAACTTAAAAAACAGTACCTGAATCCAGAATTGTCAGTCTACAAACCTGACCCAAACCCCAGTGAAGTCAATGGGAGACTTTTCATTGATTTTAATGATTTGGTTCAGGAGCTAAGTAAGTATTTCTAAGACAAAAATCAATATTGTCCCACAGTGGTAATGTTTTCACATGCTTCTATTGATTCTTTTCTCATAGATTACAGGATACCTTGGCACAGTCAACATACAAAGTTTTAACAAACCAATTTGATTTATTAACACCATTTGATTAACATCTGCAGTAGCAAGTATTTATCAAATGTCAGCAAACAAAAGTTCAGCAGAAGGATCACCACAAAAAATGACTTGTTGCACAATGTGAGCTGAAGTTCAATAGGAATGGGCTTTCCTTCAAACCAGTTTATGTCAGAGCCCTACATGATGTGCTGAGCATAAACTAAGTATTCAGAATTTTTTTTAACCAACTCTATCATCACGTCTAAGAAAAGCTCTTACCTCTCCTGAAGTACTTTTAACTTATTTGCATCTTTTCATGATCATGGTGAAAAGAACATTGCCATGACAGTATGATTATAAAAATGATGACCAAATTCTCAAATTAAATTGAACTTGCTCAGTCTGTCAGTTATGCTTTACAGTTCAATAATCCATCTTCTTTTATATAATTACAGTGAAATGCATCATTCTATTTCAGAAATACACTGCAACGCATTGCTGTATTTATAGCATCTGGCTTACAAATACATCATCAACAGGACTGCTTATGTGAGTAATATTTACAATGTGATTTTTCAGTTGACGGCCCTGTAATTTAGCTTTGGCACTTTTTAAAAACAACTAAAAACCCTTCAATAATTTCTTGAGAATGATTCTTTGAAGCCTGGGCCTTTAATTCAACTTGATTTTTGTATTGCTATTTGAAAAATAAATAGTTAATACAATTTAACAATTATACAGTAGTAGTCCAGTTATACAGTAGTCCTACTACATAATAATAATCTACTATTTTAGTATGCCAAAATCCTCCACATGATATTGTTTCTCAGTTTACTAATAGTCACCAGAAAAATCCTCAGTCTTAAAATATCCTTTCCTCTCTTTGAAAGGATTTTTTTTTTTCCTGGAAGAATATTTGGAACCTTTCAGAATTTTACTGATCAAAACCCAAAAACTACAAGTTATATCTGACACAGACTAGGATGGGTTACATCATTAGTTCATTTTTTCCAAATCAATGTAAAGCTTAATTTGTTAATTGAATTTGTAATAAATTATCACATAACCTGTTACAGTATGAATATCTCCAACAGGTCAATCAATCATAACAAAAATGTGGATACTATGTAAATCTTATCAGGATCACAAAAATAATGGGACTTTTGTTTACAAGGTGTCGATTGGTTTTTAGAAGCTTTGATAATGACTCCAGACAGTCAATAAATACAGAGACTTTTACACTGCCAGTAGGAGCCGAACTAAACTATCTAATCTTTTTAAAATGACAGACAACACAATGAACTCTGAACTTAATCCCCTTCAAACATTAAGGAGACAGTTTAGTGCTTAAAGTACTATTCAAACTCAAACCCTACATTAAAAAAAAAATAATTAAATGTCTGATTTAAACACACAGGGGAATTCAGGGTTAAGGCTGGGTTTCCTTCCCATTGTGCCTGGGCAGTGGTCTGTGCTGGACTCCAAGTCTGCCAGTAGCTTGTCTTGGGCAAGGAAAACACCTGTGAGCCTTTTGAAAGCAAGTTTGTAGTGAAAGCATTAAAAAAAAAAAAAAAAAAAGGAAAGAAAAGAAAAGAAAAACAACCCCCCAAAAACCAAAGCCTTAATTACTTTGTGTCTCTATTGAGCAAATTTTCCTCCAACGTTTTGAAGTAGAGACAAGAGACAATGTTCTACACTACATTTCAGGTGACAGAATTTACACTGCTGGGCTCATAACCTCCGAAAATGATATGTGGCCTTTAAGAGGAAAAGGAAACTGTAAATGTAAAGCTTATGTTAGATGGAAAGATGGGGGAAAAGGGTGGCAGGCAATGGCTAACATCAAAGTTTCTTGTGGGAGAGTGTCTCCAGGCATAATTGGTCACTAAGATTAATCATAGAAGGCACATTTCTCCTTTACCTGAAATCTATGAAGCAAGCCAAGACTTGTTCTAGAAAGTAACACCCACCACAGTTAAATATTTCTCTAATGCCCATTAATAGACAAAAGGGACATATATATTCATTTTGATAACTACCTAAACCATAAATATATAAAGATAACCTTTTATCTAACTTTGACACTTTTTAAACTAATAATAGGACATTCTGACTGCAGGACTGTATCTTCCACTAGTAATCAAATAAGGAGGAAACAAAAATTAATCGTTATTGATTCTTCTGAGTCAGATAATTGTTTACTTTCCATCTTCTTTAGAATGTCTATGTCCAGTGCAAATCTGAATCCTTTCAGCACTGGTGAAGGTTCATTATTACCCCATTTTCCATGGATTGTATCTTGCCTGTCTCTTTTATTGGTTTGTCTTATAAATGTACCTCTCTGGCTAATGAATGAAGGAATTATTCCATTCTAACCTTTTCAATGCATCCCTCTTGCTGCCTAAGGTAAAGCCTGACATGAGAAATGCTTTAGTTTTATTCTTACTTGACCCAGATATCTTTATTGTGGTTTTTTTGGTAATTGGAGATAAGTTATGTTAAATCTCTGCATTTGTTATTAATTAATTCCACTGAATAGATAATATTTCCTGGGATCTTTTCGGTGCCTCTCTATATCTTAGGTAGATTGCTGTATACAAAGGGGAAAATACAATTTCAATCTTCATTTGGACTTTAAATAATATATTTTTAATTAACAAAATCTGTTTACATTGTTGAATTTTTTGTTCTGCAATTTTGTAAAATGTATTTGCTTAAGGTATTCTCATTGACCTGATAAATTACAGTTCTTGCACGTGAATGGTTTCAAATATTTTACATTATTAGCAACTGATTCTCAAGTCAGGAATTTCTGAGGTTCCCACTACCTGTGTTTTGCCATGATTAACTATTTAAGCTTGTCTTTCCTGCAGTGCTGGTTGGGCAGACTATAGTTACATGTTGGTTGAGTTGTCATTTGGGTGAGCTACATTATCAGGGCAGCCTAAATCTTATAATGGATTGTTGCTGAGAGATATCATGTCTGTGTTCCCAGGACGAGATCAAGCAGCAGAGGTTGAAGCGTGAGTATTTATTTGGCGTGAATGTCTGATATTTTAAACCATTTTCTGAAGTCTGCATTTACATTAACAGTACACAAGCTGTATCTTGATTTCAGTCTTCAGTTATGCTAATTAATTTTGCTGGCCTATCACAACACTTCAAGATGTTCTAATAAAATATCTCAAAATGCTTTCTGTAGAATCTTTTTTTATAAGTTTCACTGTCAGGATTTCGATAATCAGTAATTTCATGGCACTTTATTTCATGGCATTTTTCCTTTGCAATAGTATATTTCCATAGTTGCCTAATTAGTATTTCCTGAGTCAGAGAAAAGCTATATGTTTTATAATGAAAATAAGAAAAATGCTGAACCAGAACTCTACCGGGTGATGTGCTGAATGAAAATCCACAACCGCTAACTTATTTGGATTCTGTTTTCTGTTTCTTCATTTCTTTAAAACCTTATTAGTCATTCTAATAGATTGCTTCCTAAATCTGCCCCTGTTTAGTTACTATGTACTTGACCAGTACGGTAGAAAAGCTTATCATAGGAAAGTCCGTGTTAAAGAGCTACAGAACTGGTCACGAGTAACATCTAGCTGGTATCCGGTAGGAGCAGAACCTACAACAATTGCCTGTAAGATACTCTTCTGGGCTCATTGGTACATGCTCTCTCTCCCGTCCCCTTTCTCCACCATGTGCTCCCAAATGAGTTGTGTTTGGGCAGTCCCATCACAGATCAAGTTACAACTAATATCAGTTGTAGGCATATAGCTTAGGCATTTGTTATAGGCATATTTGTGGTTTTTTTTTTTTTTTGTCTCTTTGTACCAATGGTAGCAATGAAATAGTTTAAGAAAGCGGAATGACACCTGCTTGCATTGTGAGCAAAGCATCCTTGGCATGGGCCGGATGGCACAGGGCTTGTGGGCTCACAACGTTCACCGCTGCGGACTAGCTATAATGCAATATGTATAATGCAATGCATATAACGCAGCCCCACCAACCTCTCCTCACCCTGGCAGAGCGGCAGGGACCTGCTGGCTTGGCTCGCTGTGCTGCTGTTGTAGCTGTCTCTTTCGTAGGGCCAAGCTGCCACCGTGCCGTGGTGTGTGCCCTGGGAGCGTGCCGGTGGGCTCGGCGCTGGCTTGGTGACATCCGTGTCCCGGGGTGCTGCATCTATCCTGTTGTGTTGGGTCTGTCTGTGGTGATTCAGTTTCAATTCCTGAAGCATCGAGTTCTCCTGTCGTTTGTAACAGCCTCCCAGCATGGTGTAAGCCCCCAGTACGGCTCAGTTTTGGTGTCATGAGATCCTGGTCTCCTGAATGGAAACCAAGTACTGCTTTCTGGAGTAGATCCCAGCCATGCCACGGGCAGTGACCTTCCTCCCAAGAAGGTAGATAAAGGCATAGACTTTGTTTCCTCTGAAAAGAGCAGTTACAATACCTTTAATTCCCAACTATGCAACAATTTCACAAGTACTGACCAGCTTTCCATTTTTTTAATTGATCAGACTCTTCCCTTACCTTGCCAGACTGCATGTGTATTTATAGCCATGTAACACTAAACCAGATCTGCCTTTGTTTTTGCAATTTATGTTTTTTTTTTTTTTTTTTTTTTTTCTTAAACAGGAAAGCATTCATTATCAAATGTTGTGAGAACAATACACTAACTTGATGTTATTTTATATGAAAATATTGTTGATTGTTCCTCCCCTAGAAATCTCACTTGGCAGCTCACTTCCTGCCAAATGAATCAGCAAAAGCTGCTCATGAAAGTTGTTAATATATAATACAACCATCCAGTGCTGCACTTGCTCCTTATCTATAAAGTCCTTTTGTGATCAATGATTCACATCACCTTTTGATTATAGTCTCTGAGCACAAACAGTTTCTTAATATAAATTAATGGCCTTGGAATTTCTAAATAAACATTCTCTTTTGTTTAGCATCATTTCCTATTTTCTTACCAAAACACGCTATTATTGTAATTGTTCAGTTTTCACTGGAAAAAGTGTTTGTGGACTGGAATGTTCTCAAAAAACAAATGGTTCCTTTCAGAGCTATTAATGTTGTTTTACAAGGTCTAACCTGCTATGTTAATTGAATATAGCTAGGAAATAATACAAAAAAACAGCTATTATGGTGTGATACTGTAAGTAATGATTCCTGCATTCATTTACTGGAAAAAAAGATTTTCTCTTGAAGTATAGTACTGTTTGGCAATGGGTTTTTTGATCTTTCACAGTAATAAAACCCAGGCTATCTAAGCAGGAGATATTGTCAAGATACTTCCTCTAAATTTTCTTACTATTCTTAACACTAGTAAGTAGTCAGGCATGGGCCCTTCAGCAAAATTAATTCTGAAGATTTCCTCTGGCCAGGTCTGACTAGTAAGATAATTAAGTACCAACCGTCATGCAGTGGTAAGCTAATGTTAATTACCCCCTCTTGCAAACTTCAGTGAAACACAAGTGGAGAATGTAGCAGAAGCCTGACCTGCAGAGAACTGGTACAAAAAGCTATCTGATAATATTCCTTTTTTTAAGGTACAGTTATTTCACTTAAGTCAATTAGGTCGAGTTCTAACTAAATTGAAATAAGAACCCGAGAGACTGAAAATGCCTATGGAGACATTTAGTTTAATTAATTGCTAGCTAAAATGATCCAAGTATATTCAGACAGGGTTGGTGTTTGGTTTTTGGGTTTTTTTCTTTTTCTTTTTTTTTTCTTTTTCCCCAAAGCATTTAAAAATATAGACCATGATAATAATGATCAAACTTCTGAGTGGGTGGTTCGTGGTGATTTCAACTGAAGCATTTTAGTTTGCAGTGAGGATAGGCTCAGAGCAGGCACGGTGTCTGTCAGTCTCCATGATCCAGCTGACGGAACAACTCCCCAGGCTGGGGTCACTTGGCCATCGCCAGTCAGATGTCCATCGTACACTTGTCTTAACCTCAAAAGTCATTTTGATTTCTGACTTGTTCATACCCCAAACTAGAACAGGGGGCGGTTTTCTCAGAGAAGTTCTCCTGGGTTACATAAGGAATTTAAATGCCGTGGCTATCTAAGACTAGATGCTCTTAATGTGGGAGAAATAAAGCCCCCCTGTTCCAGAAAAGCCATGTCTGCCAGAGCAGAGTCTGTAGTGCAGCCCATCGCTGCCTACACGGAAGCAAAGCCCTCGGGCTCCCGGGCACGTCCTTGACTCAGGGTTTTAATTGATGCCTGTTCCTTAAAAGCACTAGTAAGCAGAAAGATTTTTTTTCTTATGCATCAGTGTTTTCTTCTGGGGAATGATAAAGAAACTACTTTGTAAGCTATTATCCAATGTTATTAAGCAGTGTCTCCTTTAAATCTGAAATTCAAATGCTGTGTTAAAATATAGTAGAGGTATTTATTTAGTATGAACTGTTAATTATTTTTTGCGTGTGCCTGGAGCTGGGGCTGAGCACTATTTCATGGTCTTATGTTGCAATGAAAATGAAATAGTGCTTGTTCCTCAATGGCATTGAACTTTTTATATAAAGACGTGTGATGAGAGTGATTCTCCTCTCATTCCCGCTGCTGTCGGACAGAAGCGCCTCGGTTCAGCCAACAGTCTCGATGGCTTTGGTGACTTATACAAAGATAACATCAGCACCAGCTGTGGATCTCTCCTGGTGTTTTTAGGCACTTGCAAGACGTCAGTGAAATGTCGAAAGTAGTTATTGATGTGCTGCCCTCCTAATGGGAGAGATGTGTGTTGTTTTGAGCAATTCACTATCTAAGTAACAGGTGCAAGTGTGCAGTAGAATGTTATTTCCTCAATCTTTCGATGAAGACTGTTATACACTTTCTCCAGGTCTTAAATCCAGTGTAATTAAAACAAAAAGCAATATATTTACAGATTTTGACTACAATTCATAATTCACTTAAACGCTCTGAAAGAACAAAGTCATTTCCCTGCTGGTATGGAATATACTGGCAGTATGGAGTGATCAGGAAAGTCAGCAACCTTAGAAGAATATATTTTATCAGATGCTTGCTAAACAGATGTTTTAGTAGTAATGCATTGTAGAGAGACGGTAGCAATTCTAGAAAAGTCAGATTTTTAGTCATGGTAGTGCTTTAAGCACTAAACCAATTCCTAACACATTTCCCTTGGCTTACAGTATGTATGTGTGTATGTAATACCTGACAATGGATGCTATTTTTAAATAGAAATAACAATTTTATATGCCATAACATAAAGCACAGTTTGTCCTGCAAACCCTTATCATAATGAAGTGCATTTGGGACAATTAAAAAACATATTCATTTGCAGCAAATGACTGTGAATCATACACAGAGGCCTTCTACCTCATCTGGGAAAGGTTATCTTATAGTTTCAAAAGGTTAATATCAAATTTATTAATGTGTCCAAGATGTATTTAATCTGAAAAGCAGTAGATGATAAAGATCAAAGCATAAGAAGTAGGTAAACTCTATACCTTTTATTAAGATTATTTTAAACTCATATTTCATATACAATTTCATGTTTTTATCTCAAAAAAAGAAAAATGCCAAGAATTTTGTTGTGTATAATGAAATAAGAGGTCTAGAAAGGTACCAGAAGTCCCTTTTAATAGAGAAAAGATTGCTGTCTTCAACGTGTTGCTGCCAGCTCAAGCTGATACTCTCTAAGTACTCCATTCAGCCCAGCCTATGCTGTACATAGGTTATTACCACATAGGTTATACTGAGTTATCTGTTCCTCCATAGCTACTCTTGCTATATTTGCTTGAGCAAATGTGCCTGATTCCTGGCAGCATAGCCTTGAGTACTATGTTAATCTGAGTTTCTCATTCCAAGTTTCCCATGGTATATTTGAGAAAAACCATTTTGTCCCGATGAAATGGGCCGGCTGAGTTAGGTGTAGCTGTACTGTTGACGGTGAGGTACAGGTACGTGCATGTTGGTGATCAGAGGTATTCAAGGGGGTAGAGAAAGAGCAAGAAACAAGTTAGAGTTCCTGTCTTCTTCCTGGTAAATCTTCTGATGGCAGTATTCATCAAGAAGCTCAGGTGGCTGTTGAGGTTACAGATTAAATAAAACTTCTTAAAGCACATCTGCACCAAGGCAAAAGATGGCAGTGGCAATTCCAGCAGCTCCTTATTTGCCTGTCCATCCCAAGAACCATTTGACAGGTTTGTCGCCTCTGTGCTTCATCCGAGAGGCAGGCAGAAATGGGTCTAGTCACAAGAAAAGAAGCAGTCAGAAGGGGAACAGGAGCAGCTGGTGCAGGTTCTAGGTAGAATGAGCTCGTTTTCGAGGGACCAGTTTGGGGATGAGCCCAGGGAAGGAGGCAGCACTGGAGCAGGAGATGCCAGAGAAATGACTAATGCCCTTGTTGTCCTGGTGGAGGGATGTAAAGAGGAGATATCCAGGCAATGACCAATGAAGTCATTTGTTATGGATGGCATTGCATGTGAAAATTATCTATAGTGATTCCATTTGAGGGTGGACATTTTCCCCCTTCCCTCTTTTCAATGAATCATCCAAAATGGATTCCAGTCCAACTGGGAAAGAAAATTAAAAAAACAAAACAAAACTCTGATGCCTTAATGTTGCTAATCTTGCATTGGTAATTCAAAAGAAAAAAATAATCTACACTGGAATGTCATACCCAGTAGGGATGACTATACTGCAGCACATGCCACTCTTTTTTGTAATTGCCATGTGGGTAAAATGTATTTTTAAAGCATTAACACAGGCAGGCTAGATTTAAACCAGCAGTTCTTGGCCCTCTAGTATCCCATTGGGGTTGGGGAAGAGTAGGACTTAGGGGAGGAAAGGGAGAAAGGACGTGGCAAAAGTGGTTTTGCTCTAAATAAGCCTCTGCATCCTGCTTCTCAGTCTTGTTGATATTTGCCTCAATTTCCCCTCATATTCTATACAGAGATTTGTGAACCATTTTTACACCTTTAGCAAGTAATAGGAAAACCTCAAGATGATTGGAAAGATGCCAGCAGGTGTATTTACAGCTCACAGGCCCTGAGGTTTCTGCCTGTCCAGGCAATGAATTACCACAGAAACAGTGAGAATTTAACAAGCAGAGAAAATATCTTCCCTTTTTCAGTGACTTCTAGCAGACGAATACTTTCTCAGGCCTCTCCACCTGGTTAAATTTCAGCTAGTACAGGTATGATGCCTCAGCAATGATAATTCCTACTCTCCCTTTCAGCATGGGGAGACTAATTTTTTTTAAAAAATAATTAAATACTTAGCAATGTCTTTGCTGATTGTCTATTTAGCTGCAGCCTCTGAGCATGTTATATATAGTTGTGAAGTAAAGATACACTGTTCTGCCAGAAGTTTTTGAATGTATAAGCTTGTGTCATGTTACAGTACTGAATTTTTCCTTTTGTCTTTTTGAAAAAAACCTTTATTTCCTTGGAGTTCCCTGAAGCCTTGTGAGAGTGGCCCTGAACTCAGCTGGAAAAGCAAAAGCTCACGTATGGCTGAAAGACAAAGACTGGGCACATCTAATGAGCGCCAGGATTATGGAAGAGGTGGGGGGGAGCAGAAGACAGAAACGAAGCAGGGGAGTGCAGGTTGGACAGACAGCACGGGGAAGAAGCAGGGTCGCCTGCAGCAGAAAGGGCCTTTGGCAGGTTTTCACGGACCCCTGCCCACAGATCTGGGGTCAGCTACAGATCCACCACTACACGTTAGATCCTTTTCCACATGTCATGGTCTTACACAGGTTTGGTGCGGGTGCAAACCACTCCAGAGAGCCAAACCACTGGGCCTGGCGCGATTTGGTCTAAGCCTGTACGCCTGAAGGCACTGAGAGCCAAGGCACCTCAGCACCCACTTCCACAACAAAACAGACGAACACCTGCCTATTTCTTGGTCACTCACCTTTGTATTTGTTTGCTTCTTTTTACCCTATTTTCTTATTATTTATTTCCATGCAGCTCTGATACAACATTTGCACAACAGATTACTGTTTATTTTCATTGATTTATTCCTAAAGCAAGCTTCTGTGTGGGTTTTGTGGAAAGAAGGAAGGAGAAAGTGTACCCAAAGCCTCTGTAAGTATCGAACTTGCTTAAAATCACATAAAAACATTCACCGTCATGCTCTCATTGCTGCAGCCTATTTTTCTTGCAAGCCACGGTGTGTGATGGCTGGGTGTAGATGTCGAAGGCGTCTCTGATTTACCTGACTTACCTGTGCTCTGCCACAGTGGCAGCTGATGTACTTTCTTCTATCAATCAAGTGAATAAGCTTAAGCTTCTGCTTATTCAGTGTAATAAGTTTCGCAGTTTATTTTTACAGTGTCACCTCATAACTGATAAATTAATACTGAATCTGGTGTCCGTTAAGATTAAAACGAGTCGTTACAATATCCTTTCATCTGCATTTGTGTGACATCCAGTGGCTGGATGGGTCAATCACAGGCTCTCATTTCTTGTGAAAGGAGTAAAAATGGCTCACAACTCTGTTTAGAACATGAAAGCAGGAAATGTATTGGATATTAATGCTAACAGAGCAATTGCTTAGTTTTGGTTTAAACAGGTGATTAAAGCAGCTTGTTCCAGGGAACCTGTTATAGATACGTACATCCGTAACTCATTGTAGCCTATAAAGCTCTTTCCCACTTCTACTGACACGGACTCGTCCCCTCAGTGCTCCCGCTGGGCATGGGGAAGTGAATAAACAGTATATTGCCCAGGCAGAAATGAGTAATTCTGTTTTCCTGCATTTAGCTGTTGACTGCACCATGTGTGTCAAGACTCTCATCAATTTTGTCAGGAGCAGTATTAAGATAAAAGACAATTTTTTATTAAAACCTTTGAAATAACAAAACCAATCAAATATAAGACGACTGATGATGTCACATAACATTGAATTAGGCTTCTAAAAAGATGTTTAAATTGAAAGATCTAAACCTCCAATCTCATGTTTGAAATAACCACCTGAAATGAAAGTAATTGGTGGCTGTTGTGCAAAGTATTTTCTTTGCCATTGTCATAATGACAACGACTTGACAGCAGCACCGCTTTCAACATTTGTAGGAGTTTATCCATGTTCTTTTCCTTCCATGCAGGTAATGAATTAGTAACAATTTTGTTTATTGCACACTCACATAAAAATCACAGTTATCCCAGAACATTTTTTGCACTCTGTAAGTAGCATCTACTAATACTGAAAAGGAAAAAGATGAGAACATGAAAGTTTCTCTGCTTTACAAGGTCCATAAAACTGGTTTATAAATCAAGCTAATTTCTTCTGTGTGCAGGCTTTTTATACAGCTAAAGGAAAAATAAATTATTTTTTTTTTAGAAATATTATTTTTAATCTCTTAAAACTTAACAGAGAAATTGAGCATTGATGTCTAGTGTCTGGAATGACATTAAAATTTTGTTTTCAAACTGACTAAATTTCAGCCTTAATATTTATTACTGGTGATCTATGACAAAGATGTAAAACTATTACTTTTGCCAGTAAATTTCCCATTAAGATAAATAAATTGGATACACACACAAAAACCTGTGCAGGCCTGGGTACTGCATATGAGGCAAATGTTACCAGCAGAGACAGGAAAACAGCAGCTGTGCACCATTCTTGGACACAAAGTCCTCAGGAGTCACGAGGTTAGCGCAGGATCTGTTTTTTCATGCCTGGTTTTGCTGACTACAGAGTCACTTAGTCAACGATAATAATCAGAATAAAAGTCCTCTCCTAAAGTTATATTAGATTTACGCTAATCTATGGCAAAGAAAAGCAATTCAAATCTGTCAGAATTGTATCTAGAAGAAAACAAAGATCAGATATATGAAAATGCCCTTGCTGAGATCCAGTCCTTTGAGCTGCCTCTTGGAACCACCCTAAGGTATGCATCGTTTGGATAATATTATATTGTTCATTATGGATTTGTTCCATTCTATAGCTGTTCTTTTAGTCAGACCAATATATTAGAAACTTTGTTTTCCTGACCCTGAAATCTACAGGAAATTTGAAATTAATTTCATTTGTGATTGGCCTTAAATGAAAAAATACAAACCAAGGTCACCTACTCAGCTCTTTCTTTGCACCAGGACAAAGCTACTGTTACTGAAGGCTGGCTGCAGAGTCTCTGTGAAGAAAAAAAATACTCTTAAACATAAAGACAAGGGAAATAATGCTCTTTTGTGCAGCAGTGCTTTTAGTTTGATGTTAATAGCTACATTTTAAAATAATAGCTTCTTATTCTTAGATTTTCAATAATTGATAAATGCAACTTTTTTTTTTTTTTTTTTTTAATTCACTAAAGACACAACTACTTAAGGTGTTAGTGTTGATATTCCTAACTATCTGAAGATTTTAATTTTTTTTCATTTGCAGCTTATGGAAACCATTTAATGGTAAAAGTTCAACTGAAAAGAATTTCCTCTGCATATTCATCCCTACAAAAAGTAATACATAAGAGATTATGATGTTATGTGCCTAAGTATATTGTTGGTATCTGTAGAAGAGTTTTAAAAATAGCCTGCCTGGCACTGTAGGCATCAGGTTGCAATGACTATCAGGGTAAAGAAAGAAAATTTAATTTAGCCTGAAAAACGTATCTGTCAATCTATTAATTCAATAATCCAATGATGGGAAAAAAATGAATGTGAGGAGATTGTTGCTGCATTTGAGTGATTTCTTGAAGGAAACACTGCTGCAAGCAGTAGCCTGCAGGATTTTTCCTATTTTCTTTCTGCAGCATGCACTTTGTAGGCACCTGTCTACATTCGGAATAGTCCTCGCTGATTTAGTAGGTGTCATTGACAAATTAATCTGAATCAACACTGAATATGATAAACCCACATAGACAAGACGTAGAGAGTCTTCGGTGCCATTTATTAACTAGAGTCCAGGTGTAGTTGCAAGAGGGCAGGAGAGACCATGAGTTCGATTGCACTAACTGGAAGGGTGCCAAACACAATTGTAGCTGGCTGGTGCTTAGACTTTGAAGCATTCACGATTGTAAACCACTGTCAGCTCCTTGCTGGAAAAGGAGCCACACATGACCCTGAAGTTCTACACTGCAGGCCTATTTCTTTACACTGGCTTCTCACTTGTGCGCACATAACTTTGCCCAGAAAACAGGTGTATCCTGTCTCCTGAGCATGCAAAACCCAAGGACTAGCTCATCTTTGGCCACAAACCACGAAGTGTATAATTTAAAGAGAAGATGGGCTATTCCTCCTTCATTGAAAAGTGAAGCTTTGCTGTGCACGCGCTGGGGGGCTCTAGGAAACAGTATGCCAGTTTCCTGTCAAACACAGCCAGCCAACGCACAAAAAGGTGCACTTGGTTGTTCTATTTTTACCCCGACCCCCAGATTTCTATCACCTAGAGGAAGGAAGGAAAGAAGTCAGTGACCTAACTCGACTGCAGAGCTTCCCCCTCAGGGGTCGGTGCTGCCGGCTGCTCGCTGCTGCCCGCCCCGCTGGGACCGGCACGGCCAGTGTTTACAGGATCGGGAGCATTTAAAAGCAAAACAGCAACAAAACCCCCACCCCAAAAAACAAACAGAACTAGCCCAGAGAAAAAGGCCGTTCTTGACCGCATAAGCCTTCGGGGCGCAGGCAGGGCAGACGGCCGGTCCGTC
>KL268189.1:5818-18563 GCA_000699545.1 Podiceps cristatus
GAGAAAAGACTACTGATCAGAATCTGTAAGGTAAAGTGTAAAATTGCAGTGGTATCTTGTAAATCCATTTTGAAAATGCACAAAATGCGCTGTCTAGACAGGTAACTACAGAGGATCTCCCATTGCAGCCGTTATATGGATTGTGACAAGAGCCAAGAAACAGGTCAATATTCTGAATGCTTTAAAAATAATTTCCTTTGCAGCAGTTCTAAAAAGTGGAAAAACCTTGGAAATGTGACAGTGGTGCTCTAATCATGTATCTCATTTTTACCAGAGGTCTGGAATTGGCGTCAAATCGATTTAAAGGCAACACAAAACTAGATTAAAATGTTATATTAGGCTCAGCCTCTTTAACAGACTATAATGTATCTCAGCAATGCCTCGTAGCTTATTTTAAACTCTGTATGGTAATTCTTTATTGAAAGACGAGAATATACTTCACATATGAAAACAGCTTTTAAAACATGTTATGAATACTTTAAAGCTCATTAAAAAATAATACAATTAATAGAAAATGTCCATCTCCCACACCTATCACAGGAATTCCATTTCCCCTCTGTCCAGCACCCACCTGTCCTGACCAAAAATGCTCCATCTAATGATGAGAAGAATCTGGCGAAAGGCCTTAACCAAGTTGGACTGAAAATTCAGTCCCTTGAGCTTCCTAAAATTTAGTTTCCTAAAAATGCAGATGGGCACCAAGCGGGGAAAATATTAGGAGAACCTAACTGTCTCAGAACCAGGGCAGGGATGCCTAGCAGCCCCAGCACGGTGTCCTGTCCTCCACCCCAGCTGCGGGCCTGCCAAGGGCGGCTGAGCATCCTTCCAGCCAGGCGCGAGGCCAGCTGCGGCTGCTCAGCGCCACCGAACTCCCTCGCCTCGGGCCCACATGCACTGGGGCTTTCCGATGGAGGACTCGTTTTGCTCTGTGTTTTATGGATCCAGCATGTCTCTCGTCAGAGTTTAAGTTGTGTACATAACTCGTGCTGACCTCTCCCTTCTTCGCCAAAGCACTTGTCTGAGCCAGATATCTGTCGGGCGTCACAAGGCTGCTTATTTGACGCACTATTTTTAATAACTCACAAATATTTAAACAACATTTCTATCAGCCTTACATGTTTAGAAGACATCCAGAAATGTCAAGAGTACCCAAGCTGGCTGGCCCAAGGCGAACACAGCACTGCAGCAGCTTACCGAGGGGCCTGTGACTCACACCAGCCTATGCAAAGTCCCTGGCAGGCGCCTCGCGGGCTCTTGGCACCCCGGCAAAATGTCCTTTGTGAGACAAGCTGGGTACTCACAGGGCAGCTGTCTGAGACGCCAAGCCTTAACCGTGGCTGAGTTGTGATCTGCAGTTTAGGGGATAACAAAGAACCCTAAGTCGCTACCAAAGACATCCACACCCAGTTTTAGTTCTGTGACCTCTGTCAGGTCCTTCAATCTCTCCCAGCTCCTCTCCTAGAGGAGCTGAAAGCACCCATTCTGGCTAACAAGCCTTTGCCGTTCTAAGAAAGGCTGTGAGCCTAAGTCTGAAGGCTAATTGAGCCAATGGTCCTATCACCCAGCGGCATGGAGTGAAGACAAAAGCCCAGTTGGATTTTAATTCTAATGTAATATACATTTAAGATATATACTTGTATCTTCCATAACATCTCTCGTTGACCACAAGATCTCCGCTACCAGGTGATCAGTGTAAAAGGCACCCACTATCCAGGCACTACTGTAAACCCATTTCATAATCAGTTTCTGTTTTGGAAACCTAGCAAGGCCAGTAAAGCTCACTTTTAAGACCTTAAAGCATTTGGGTTGGTTATTGAACTACTTTGCTATAACAGACTTTCAAAACTCAAAAAAAAAGAAGAGTATTTCACACATTTTGAATTTGAAGGAGATTGCTGTTAAGATACTCAAAAAAAAGAAATATTGACACTAAACCACCCAAACCACTGAAGCCCATTAATAAAAGCACTTCAGATCAAAAGACCTTGATTTGCTTTAGCACACTTCAGATTTCAGCAGTACCTAGTCCTTGCCTAAGACTGAAGAAAAGCTTGGTGCCAGCCTGCTGGGAGGCCACCTACATTCTTGTTTGTACCCAGGCATAGCACAGCTCCTAGCTTATTGAGCCAGACAATTTTTCCTTAGATGGCTTGGCTGTGTAGGCTGTTATAGGATATGGAGTTGGCAGGTCACAGCAGTAGGTGTTGTCCTGAGAGAGGGCTAGCAAGAAGTATGAAGCAGACTGCAATTCTTCACCTCTGTTGCAATGAAGCAGGTAAAGGTGGCTAAGTCAGAACAGTAGAAAATACACGTGCCATTTCCTCTGCTTGCCAAATATCCACAAAATTACTTGAGCCAAATATCATAGACTGGTGCAGAGTTGGATTTGGAAGGTATAAGGTACATGTTAGCTACCTAGGCAAGGTAACAAGTCAAGTATGCATTCCATATCTAAAAGGCTTTAGAAGGACCAAGAAAAAAGTACATTATCCCGTCAATACTAGGATGTCAGCACATGCAAGCACTTTATAAGTTCAGTTTCTTTCTTTCTGCAAAACATCTTGACCTAATATTTTGGATAATGCAAGCCTTTTACATATTTCTCAGTAAGATCTAAATCCAATTGCAGAGAGGATACCATCTCTAGGTCTACCACTGGCAGTGAAGAAAAAGGATTCAAGCCGCCTGATTCCAAATGCCCTTTTCAACACATTGCCCCTCCACACAAAGCAGGAACACAGATTTCAGCCAAGGTCAGTTGTTAGATGTGCCATTCTCTGTAGGTGTAAACCTGCCAAGAATGAATGGGTAGGCAAGTATGTACCGCAGTTCATGTGTTGCTACAAGTTTAGGGACATTTACCTTGGCCTAAAAAGCACTGCCACATATTTCAGTGACAGGAGGATTTGTCTTGTCTTCCCACATTTAAGAATAACTAGTGCTGTCAGGATCCAGCTGGACCCAGGGAATGCTGTACAGTTTCTAGCTGTGGCATTCATATAGTCCTTGCCTCTGATAACAGAGTGAGGGAGTGTCTGGGCTGATAGGACCCAATGGGTTGGTTTACATCAATATCACTTACTCAATTTCACTATAACTTTTTGCAATTCTTGTAAAGGAGGCAGTATAGAAATACAAACTATTCCTACACTCTCCCCTTTCTCCTCTCAAGAAACACCCCACTTCATCTTTAAGAAGTAAAAACAGCAAAAGAAAAAAGAAAAAAAAAAAAAAAGGCACCGCTCCCTTGCAACATCAAGCCAGCACAGGCAGTGACAGCACCCACATGAAATATTTTACCATTAATGGCTCCAATAGAAAGCTTTCTCGATGATCTATGGAAGCCCTGCAATCAGAAATATTATAAGCTTTGCTCAGCCCCATTTCAAAATGATTGTTCTCTGATGAGAGGGGAGTTGCCCTCACTTTTACCATCAAATTTAGAAATCCATTTAAGTCCTTTTGATGTTATTTGAATGAGCGCTTCTGAAAGGTTATAAAAAATGCAGCTAAGCCATATTTGTTTTTTCTGCAATGTTTTGAAAATGTAAACACTTAAATCATCAGCCAAGTGCATATCATTCATATTCACCATACCTTTTAAAAGCATACTTAGCATACCACTGAGAAAGATTACTGTGCTGACAGAAATCAAGTGCCTGGATTAATTTAAAGGAGTGCATTTCACAATCCATCATTCCAGAATAGGAGAACAAGGAACTGCTCAGTTAAATTAAATGGTGAGTTACTCTGGAACAAATTAAAGGAAATTAATCTCTGCACTGTGTCTAGTCCAGACATGTAATTCAAGGCTGATGCTATTAAAAGCCAAGCAGCCTAGATTTCATAAAGACCAAATCATTTTACAACCAATATTTATTTATTTGCAAGCTTGCACAGCATGGGAAGTAGCAGGGTTTGTGGCTTGTAACGCAAGTTGACAGTTCCAGGCTAGCACTCTTCAAGGATTTTTTGAAGGAGAACGGGTGTGGGAAACCAGCCTGGGAATGGTGGGGCAGAAGCAGAACCCTCCTGAGCCAAGTGGAGAGCAAATAAAGAGGACGCTTGCTGCTCCTGCTGCGGTGTGTTTGAACTGGCAGCAGGACCTACAGCAGGTTCCTTCCCGGGGATGCTTTGGTGGCCGTCACCGGCTGGATTTGGTCCGTGTCTGTCAGCTTAATGGGCTCTCCATTAGACCCTGCCCAGCCCGTGTCCCGCTGGTTCAGTAGGGGTACTCTGGGCTGAAGGGTTTTTTTTCTTCTGAGTAAAGGATTTACTTGGTAACACAAGAGCCCATATGCCGAGACAATTAGGCTCAGCAGAACATATGATCTACCGGGAAGACTTTACAAACAATAGAAGGAATGAAGAAACTTAACAAAAGAGTGTAATAAGGAATATATGTCTGTGTAAAATTCCTTGTGGTAGCAATTTGCTCTAGTTTTGCAGACATTACCCAAAGCCTAAATTTCTCAAAGTGTATTTTTAACCTTTTGCCTTTTTCCCTTTTTTCTGTCTCCTTAATTTTCACTTTAAATTTTCATCTTTTTCTCCCTAAGCCTGTATAGATACATTTAATCCAACCTTCTCATAGCAGAAGAAAGTACTTTGAAAAAGAATGCTCCAATGAGATGCAAATTCCTTTAGAACATTTACTCTTCAAAAGTAAATCAGAATATTCTCCTCATAGTGCTATACCTGACAACATTCCAGGCAAAACATTAGCGCATTTAATTTACATTAATTTCCCTAACTAGGTCTCATTTAGGCAGTGAACAGCAGAGGCATAACAGTACAACTGATCATTCAGAAAGGCAAATTGGCTCTCCACATCTGAAGACCTCAAAACCTTGGGAAAATAAATGCTTTGAAATAGAAAGGAGCTCAGCACCTTCCAGGAGCCCCAGGCACTGGTGGCTGGGATGTGGCTGTACAATGAGATGCGTGGTTTCCACATGGCTTTGGCGTGCTTACAAGGCAGCGTCTCAACCCGCTGGGCAGAAGTGCTGCCTCTCTGGCAGGCAGTGCCATATTGCCCCACCTCCCAAATCTGCAAACCCCTCTCTCGCCTCCTTTTTCCCCACCGTGCAAGGCCACGAAGCAATAGGGAGAGCGAGCAAGAAAAACTCTCTCTCACATACACATCCTGGTGCAGAGGAAACATCTCGCACCCCCACACCTTCCATGTCAGCCTGCAGGCAAGCAGTGGCTGTGGCCAGTGGAGAAGCCTGCTCAGGAGCGAGAACATGCACATCTACTCATTAGTGACCTTAAAGGTATAATGGGACAGCAAGACTTCAGCCAGCCTGAAGCACTGGAGAAATCCTCAGAGCATAAAGCTCCCTTTTTCCAGGTGGGGCAGACACTGGAGGGACGGTGAAGCTGTCCCTTTGGACTGGCAGATGGACAAGTCTAGGAGACAGCCAGAGATGAAGTGCCTTGCTGTAGTGAGTTGATCTCGTCTGGATGCCTGGTGCCCAGCAAGCTGCTCTATCGCTCTCCTCCTCAGCAGGGAGAAAATAAGATGGAAAAAACCCGGTCGGTCAAGCTAAAGGCAGTTTAATAAAGCAAAAACAAAGGTCACATGTGGAAGCAAAGGAAAACAAAAGATTTATTCTCTCCTTCCCATCAGCAGGCGATGTCCAGCCACTTGCAGCCTACTGGTGAGAGGAAATGTTGGAGACAGATACAGACTTGATGCTGCGGAGCTCTGCTCAGCAATAGGCAAAACACTGGTGTGTTACCAACACCTTTCTAGCTACCAGTACAAAGCACAGCGCCGGGCGGGCTGCTGTGGGGAAAACTAACTCCGTCGCAGCCACAGTACACTTGTTCAACGGAGACAAGCAAGAGAGTCAGCAGCACTGCTCTGGCTTCTCTCCCGGAAGACTGAGGTTGCATAACTTTTCTCCATAGAAATGGATGCCAGTGTGCTTTTAGGGGGCTGTGTCTCTAAGCTGAGAAGTCAGGCTGTGAGTCAGTCCTCCTACAACCTTGCAAGCATCAAGTAACAGCCACAAACTGTTACCTCAAGCTTGTCCAGATGCTGCAATTAACAAACGTGCCAAGCGGACTTCGTATTTGATACCAATAGCTTTTTCCTCTATCTGCTTCCAACCTGATGCATTTAGGCCTACCTCATCAATCATCACATACACTCATCAGCTTGAGAGTTCATATTTCCATACATTCTAATTCCCAAAATGCTATGCTTCACTGTAGCCAAAGAGGCATCTCAGTCCCCCAGGTCCTATCTGCACACTCTAGAAAGGACCAAAATCCAGGGGAAAAGGCGTTGCTCTGAAGAGCTTTGCTGAATTGTCGAAGTCAGAGCGGTAGAGAAGATATGCTGCCATTGCACACGGTCTCCCAGCAGGTGAATGGGCAATGCTGAATACAAAACCTCCTCACAAACCTCACCCTTTTGGGCCATCTTGCTGCTGCACACTGTCTTTCCTGAAGTCAGCATGGGATACCATTTCCATCCTCTTAGTGGGATTAAACTTACTCTATTGTAAACAGGAGCTTCTGCTGAAATACCAGCCATTTGTTTTTATACGTTTGGCAAAACACCTTTTCCTTTTATTGTTTTGGCCAAATTCAGCCCAATTTTTCAGGTTGATTGGGCATTTGGCAGTAATGCACCTTAAATGGCTCTCTACTGCTGTATGATAACTGAGCATTGGCACAGAAAGATTTACAGCAGTGAGCCCCAGGTAAGGATGCTCCATTTTCCTGCAGACTGGTTAGTACTGTCTATTCCAGTGATTTAAGTGTTTTTTCAAAGAACACATTTGAAGAGCTGAAATGGATACATATTGTCAGCTTCTGGCAGTTTAAGTGCAAACAGCTGCCCTGAAAGCTCTGTGCAGTACCACAAAGAGATGAGCCTCTATGAAAGCTAGTCAATCAAAGAAGATAAATCTTTGTGTCAGTTCCAATTACTGAGATACTCCTGTTAACTCAGGGAATCATAGACATTAGACTGGCTTTAAATGCCCACGTGGTTGGGACTATACCATTGCTCTTGGGAGGCAATTTCACTGTCTGACAGATCAAGAGGCTTTTCTCAGCTAGTTAATTCCAATTAAGTTCTTCCTCTCAATTTCATCTTCCTATCCATTATCCTCAGTCAGCTACCCTTAGCAATTCCTTGCCTGCCACACTGCTCGTGCTAAGAGTCCTGGAAATGGTGACATTATTACAAGAGCCCGGTGATGACACCCATGAGACCTCCCAGCACTACAGCCTCAGAGCAAAGATGCTTTCTGTCTTAAAGAGCTTCTTCCAGCTGATAGGGCCTTTAAATAAAGCTATACACTTTAATTTAGGTATACAAGTAACCTACTCTCCTTGTGTTTTGCCTCTTTTGTCCTCTGGTAAACTTTGTTTCTGTTGGCTACCCTAACCTCAGGTAGGAATCACTGTGTAAAGATGTGTTTAGATGGTGTAACATTAGAAAAGAGCTGCTGCAGAATTATCTCCTGGTATTTTTCTTGAAGTCTACAAGCACTGGTGTCCTGGAAGACATTGGATACATTATGGATAACATAATACAGACTATTCCTTTCTGGCATACTGCTGTGTCATAAACTTTACATAAAGGAAAGTTACAGGGGATTCCGTTAAATAATTCCTTTTCTTGCCCCTCCAAAAATTAATGGGAATGGCTGCACACTGCAAAGTGGATGGGATTCATTGGTGTCTGGTCTCAAAATGGGCTGGTCACACAGGTCCCTGGCTCCCCTTCCCTTAACCACACTGCTGTCTCTCTCACACGCTCAGGAAGACAAACAGAATTAAACAATCTGTAAACATATTCCTCCAGCTCAGGAAGGTCAAGGGTTTTGCAAGTTTATTTCAAGAAACAAGAGGAATTCAGCCCTTTTTTCAGCACAGCAGTGAGCATCAAAGGGTGGCACACTCCCCTGAGCAAGCAGATCCCCTTACCAGAGGGCAGGTGGAGAAAGCCCAGGGGCCGGGACTTGAGGAGTATCAGGGGTACAAGTGCCCCTTCGGCCAGGGCGATGACCAGCGAGGGACCCAAGCACCTCAGCTTCCCAGCAGGAGGGTTGTGCTCTTTGCCTCCCCTGGAGAACACAGGATTGTGTCAACTGACCTGGTGAGAAGAAATAACCTGTTTTCACCCTGGCCCTCAGAAGTCAAGAGTGGGAGTTACTTTCATCAGTGCTGTCACGACAGTCTTCAGCCATGGCTGGTGGTTCCTGGGCCACGCACTGCATGCTCCCCGAGGGCCCTCGCCACTGCTCAAAGCTCAGCTAAGCAGCATCAGGGACTAAAAAGATCAATACAGTAAGCACCAACTGTAGGAAATGTAAGGAATGATGTCTCCGTGTGCAGACCAGTGTCAGGGAGCGCCACAACTGTGAAGACTGCTGTACGTTCACGTGAGTACAGCCTCCCCCTAATTCCCTGCAAACTTGAGCAGTCACTATTAATAACTTGGATTTTCCAGGCACAGGTGAAGCTGGCAGACATGAATGAGTGGGGCTGTACTATAAGGCTGGGTCACTTTACGGTTTTCTATGAAGAGTTTTTATAATTTTGCTTACACTTTTTTGTGTAACCAAAATAAATTGAAGAGATGACTTTAAAAGCAGTCAGACTTGCCCAAACTCTACAAAATGGTAAAAAAAGGCTGTGTTGCATCAGAAAAAATTCTGAAAACTGATGTTTCCTCTGATTGCACCTAGGGGAAAGCCTGGAAGGATGCCAGAACACCAGCCCTCCCCAGCCAGCTTCATGTCCTGGTTAGCATGCCAGAGCCTGGCCCTGGCTTGCCGGCAGCTCCCAGGGTGGTAGGGAGAAGGCAGCCTGACCTTCTCAGCCTGGCCATGCTTTGACCCAGCATGTGGACCTCAGAGCAGCCCCTGACTGCCCAGAAGCTCTTTCCTGCTGCCAGTCTTCTAAACCAGCCAGTCCTCTTTCAAGTGCATTTTTAGCATCTTCACTAACTATCAGTAGGATTCGAAATTGGCCACTGTATGATAATACCTTGTCTCCAGCCTGCTCCCACCACATCTTAAATATTCACTGGTCTTCCTTGAATCATGAGGGCAGGGGCTTGGAGAAAGATGTTAATATAAGGAGGAGATGAGTATTCTACTCCTTATCTGCAAAAAGAACATCTACTTTAGCATTTTAAATATGTAATTATTTCAGCAGCAGAATAAGCTGATTATGAAACCTGTAGGTATTTTCTCTGGCAGGACAGAGAGACATATTACTAAGAAAACTGGAAGAATTTCAAAATTATCAGTTTATTACCAAACAGCTGCTCTTGGCTAGGACCTCCATGGTGGGTACAGCAGAATGTATTAAGCCAAATTTGGCCTGTGTTGCACCAACTAAAGTCCAGAGGAACTGCTCTGAGGGCATCTGAAGTCAAATTCACAGAACCAGGCAGAAGTCCTGCATAGATTTACACCTGTGATTAATTTTATACCACGCGCTGTCCTGCTGAGATCCCAGGGATAAAGTGTGTATGGTCAAGTCAAGGTTTGAGCTTCAACCTAGATTTACATCAGTGTAAAGGAAAGCACTAGCCAGCCCAGTATTTATGTTATTCAGGCCAAGGAAAAAATGTAGTGGCAGCTGTGAACAGCCTGAAAATCAAAACCCTGATGGGAGGACCTTCATGCAGAGGTTTGGTTTGTTGTTGCAGCTGACTCTCTGCATCTCCTTTATCTTTTTTTTTTTTTTCCCCCCCCTCCTTTCTGAGATGTTTGACCTTAAATGCAAAAGGATAACATGGGTCAGGAGGAGTGTTTATTATGTATGAGCTATTTTTCTTTCATGTTAGCAAAATCCTTTTGTAAAAGTTGGCAGAAGTCCTTGTTACATCTAAATTTTGGACCCATGGGTGATCTGGAATTTAACGTTATTTATGTCTCAGTATAAAAAAAAAAAAAAAAAAAAAAAAACAAAAAGGAAGAAAATTCAAAGAAAATAATCAAAACACAGCTGAGGTCTGGTAGCTTTACTTTTTTAAACCATTCAAGTCTATTACCGCCCTTGTCTTCACTCATGTCAGATAATTATTTCAGTGGTTCAAGGGCTTGCTAGATAGAAGGTGGAGTATTTGTAGAAATTACACATCACACAGGTTGTTTTGCAGGCAAGGCACATGAAGGACTCCACAGATTCAAAGAACTAACTTGCACGGCTGAGCTCCTACTTACAGGTTTGCCAACACTACCTGCTCTCAGCAGTAGTGCATTAATAGCAGTGCCAAGGTCTTGCAGTTTAAATCCTTTGCGTTACAGGTACTGAGAGGAACACCGAGTAGGGATGAAATTCTGCTGCTGCCATCACTGAGGCCCCACTCCAACCTCTTGTCCCCCAGCCCACGGCTTTTCATTGGATTGGGATGGCAAGCAGCCAGACTTTGCAATCCTCACTCTCTCTACATGGCACATGGTTTCTCAGCAATTCTCCTCCTGGCTCCAGGGAGTTATTTGCACCATAAGAGTAACTGCTGAGTATGAACGAGAGCTGAAGTTCAGCCCTTGACTGCCAATGTTTGTCCAGACTTATATCCTTGCGGAGGAGATTGCTCCTGAAGGGTGGGGTCGCAATGAACGTTTTTAGGAAAGGGTTATTTGTGTTTGCTTTTTCCCAGAATGGTCCCAGGGTCAACCCTGTACTGACTGCTTTTCCAAGCCTCTCATACTTTCAATTAACATACACAAAACACTACGGTACAAGTTCTTAAAATATTCAGAAAACAGGTTTGCTTCATGTCCATGTTGTTTCACAGTGAGCTTCGAACAAAGTTAAAGAAAAACACAGTTGTTCCTTACACAAACATGTACAAGAGAAAACACTCTCAAAAATCTCGTCTCATCACAGCTGGGGCCCAATCCCAGTGATGGGACAAACTCCATCCACACTTCTCCCTTGGCCACTTATTCTTCCAGACCTCTCTTCAGACACCACTCCTTGATTCAATAGCTCTCATCTCTCCAATGCACAGAACATACCAGTGACTAAAGTAAGACAGCAAGCAGCACCAGACAGCCCCTCCAAAATGTCTCCCTGGCAGCTAGGGGAAGCTGTTATTACTCAGCTTGGGGTTCAGATGAGCTGTCTAAGTTTTGAAGAAGAACACATTTAAATGCACAGTAGTTTTCACTTTGAGGCGTCCTCCCCCTCCAGCATTAGCAGACATTGAATATGTGCATACTTAATACTTTGCAAGCTCCGCAGCAATCAGGTTGGATCAGCAAAGGGAACTTGCCTCAGTAATTCAGGTGTCTGTGTAATGTCAGACCCTGGAGGTACGGCTAGGGTGACATTTTCAGAAGTATCTAAATTTCTTAGACTCTTCAAGCTCCATTGCAACTCGCTTGAGGTGAATTTGAATGGAACTTGGGCTCCCAAATCTCTTTTGTGTTTTAGAAGAAGTTAGCTTCTGTCCTTAAATTTCACAATAAATTACAAGCAGACTCTGCTTGGAAAGTTGGGTATAGAGTAGGAGTTTGGATACCATGATCATGAGCATAAATGAGCACAATTCCTTTGAATATTAAAAGTATATTTAATGTGGTGCTCAAGGTCACACAGCAAATCAATGGGCAAACCTGAATCATAACCCTAAGGGCATATTACTTGCAATCAGATCCAGGAGTAATTGAGTAATTGCAGAGACTTAAAAGTAGCATTACATCAACTTAACATATGGCTAGAAAGGGGCTTGGGGAGCTTCAGTGATTTGCTGAAGGGGAGAAAGAGTCAAGAACAGGGCTGACATTAGATATGAACAGCTAATTACATCACACAGGTAACTTGGCACAGGAATGTCTACTACTAATTTATATGCCATAAAACTTTGGAATTTAGTGTCATAGTTTTCACTGTCCACTGCTGGAAATACTCGCTTGTCCCTCACTTGAAGGACACCTCTTACTGACTATTGGCACTATGTTGGGAGAACTTGAGATGAAAGACACCCTGCGACTTGGCTCCGACATTCAAGCTGGCACAACACCAGTAACACCTGCTGAGCAGGTACATCCCTGTGCATGGCATTGAGAACATGCCCCTTGGCTGCTCAGCTTCAGCACGAGCTGCTGGCCCAGCAGCATGCTTGCCAGCCCTACCTGACAACCACTTGCCTTTCATTTCAGCTGTCAAAATTATATTTATGGTAGTGCAGTATTTCCTGTTTCCTAATTTGGATGGTTCCCTCATTTTTCCACTAAAATGTTCAAGAATTTTTTGAAAACATCTAAACAGGAAGAGACCTGACCTCTCCTCCCTGAACATCGCGTGCTGTCTTCTCCTGGCAACAGAAGATCACTCCTGTGCCAACTGCTGCAGCAACTCCAGGACAAACCAAGGGGTGGATCCCATACCTTGGGACTGCACATGGGCTCTGCTTGTGTGCACTAAACAGTGTGCACAGCTTGTCTTGAAATGTTCAGCAGCCTTGGGGTTTCAGTCAAAGTCCTCCCATTTGCACCCAGCATGTTTCCCCCGTTCCAGCTCACGGCCGTGTCTGACTGTGCAGACGGACCCCAGGGTCTGGTCAGCAGGTCATGGAGGAACCACCCCGCAGCTCTGAACTCAAAGGAAAAATGCCCATGGACTCAACTGGTCTAATGTTGGGCCAGATACTTAATTTGGATAGATACTGGGCAGCTCCTCTCCTGTGCTCTTTCGCTGGGCATAGACTGGTTCAGGGAGTTGTTTCTACTTTCTGGTGCATCACCGCTGCCTCCTC
>KL268190.1:1185-16543 GCA_000699545.1 Podiceps cristatus
ATTTCTGCTGCTTACCAGTGAAATGGCAGGTCGGGTAATTAATTATTCCTGCTAATAACACCGGACAGGCACTCGACTGCTCACACAGAATTGCAGGCTGTGAGTATCTCTCTGCATAAGTTGTTGCTGGCAGAGCTCCAGGGGCTGTGTGGGATCCTCCTTGGATGGAAAGGGTAACCAAAGCCCTCTGACTTTACTTACAGCCACCTTCGGGGACCGGGATTAGAGCCCGGGACAAAGCCAGCTCTCCTGGGAGTGGGATCCCGCTGCTTCCCACCAGCACTGCCAAGCAATGGAGCAGTGCGGGTCCTGCGTGGGCAACTGCATGGTCCTGTTAAACCTTAAATCTAGATTGGCTCCTGTTATTTTGTGGTTGCCACTTATGGCAGTCCCTCTGGCTGTTTAGGGCAAAGGGGGAGAGCTGGGGTGCCAAGGGGGGCTGGAGAAGGTCAAGTCAGAGGCGTCTGCTGGGACTGCCGCACCAGAAATGAAGACGTGCCCAGGACCCAGCAGGATTACCCCTATCCCTTGCTCCCGGGCAGCCTGGTCTCCTCTGAGCATGGCAGTGCAGCCTCTTTCAGGGGACGTGCAAGGGTACAGGGTGTCGCACCGGTGAGCTTCCCACACTGCTGCCAGCCTCAAATGCACCCCTCTCTGACCATCACCTGGCCTCATGCCTCCAGGATGGAGCAGCAACGCTGAGACAGATACACCCGAGAGGAGCTGGGCTCCAGCTCCCCTCTCCAACCCTCCAAGGGGTACTTGGGTGCTCCTGGGTATCCCGAGGGGATGCAGATGGGATCTGCGATGGGACATGCCTAGGCTGGGCCAGGGCCAGTGCTGTAGCTGAGAGGGTGCTCCGATGGTGCTGCAGCTCCACCGGATCGGCCCAGCCCTCTACCCCCAGCAGCAGCTGTACGGGGACACCCAAGGAAAAGCAAAACCAGGACAATATTTCCCCCTAACACACTCCAACCCTTTTTAGTTCAGGGGGTTTCCAGAGGGTCAGCTGACTGCAAAGACCCCCAGGCAGAGCAAGGGCCCGGCGGTTGTACCCTTGGTGGCCGGAGCAGCAGCGTTCCCCAGCTCCTCATCCCCACTGACGCAAAGGACAGGTTTTTGCAGGGTCCAGACCTCAGCAAGGACTGAGAGCCCTTCACGTGCTGCGTGTCCCCTCAGTCCTTCCTCACTGCAAGGTGTTGCCTCCTCCAGGTTGAAGCCCGGAGCCTGTGGGACGCTTGACATGGTTTGGGTCCATGCAGCGCTATCCTTCCTTTCCATTGCCGAGTCTTTTTATCATCCTGGGACTAGCATTGGGGCAGCAGGTTTTCTGCTCTCCTCTTCTTCCCCGCTGTTGATCTCTTTCCAAGAAGCGCTTGCAGATGTCATCATTTCCTACGTCAGGCCAGGATAAGTCCTCTCTCCAGAGGACATTTCTCTGCCTCTGCTCCTTGTCCTCATCATGGTCCTGCTAACATCTCGAGTGGACTTTGTTTTCCCTTATTTGCTGAGTGTTTTGTGCGTCTTGATGTGGTTATCGTGCTCCAGCCGTCAGATTGCAGCGAGTCCCAGGGAGAAGGTGCCAACTTTAACATATGCCTGAACAGTTCTTTTCAGACATATACAAACTGGAACAATGCCTCGCTGAGAATATGCTTGTTGATGCAATTTGCCAACTGTGGTTTCAGATCTGCTCTTTTCAGCAAGTACCAGCTATTTGTAGACAGTGCAAAATCTTGGATAGCTGGGGACTGATGGACGCTCTGGAAGTCTCTCTCCAGGCATGGAGGAACTAGCAAGCAAGACAACCTAGGGCTGAGTGAAGACTTCCATGAGTATAACAAATAATGTTCAGGTCTAACACTTTGTCTCCAAGAACCTCGGTCCTTTTCCCCGTTGCTTTGGGAAGTGGCCAGCACTGGACAGTCACTGGTTTCTCTACCACACAAACCATGAACACGTTCTGTCCCTGTGTAAGCAGGACTTTGCTCAGCTCCTCACACCTCCTGAGTTCAAGCATCCTCCAGTGCTTCCTCCATCAGTAGTGCTCATCATTCAGGTAGGACAGCATCGGGAGGTGGCTCTAGCACACCTGGACCTAAGGCTGCTTGGGACAGAGGCGCCAGGGTGTCTCCACTCCGGCATGCCCTTGGAAATAGGACTGACAAAGCTCGGCTGATAGCGGAACACTCCCTAACTTCTTCCCATGGATTTGTAGACACCATGGCAACGTTTTAAGGGAGGGTGGGAAGATGATAACAAGGTGGGTTTGGGGTTGTGTCCAAGAAGATGGTCAAGCTTGCCAAGTGGGCAGTGAAGACTGCTGGGTCTGACGAGGCAGAGGTGTTCTCTCACCGCCACCGTCCTTTAGGATGCGGCTTTGCCCTTGCCCACATGTCTGCCTTCAGCTTGCAAACTCCCGGGGCAGGGATCATGTCCCGTTCTTCGCTGATGAAACACCCCGTCAGCTGGTAGCTTTGGATGTGGAAATGTCGACGAGTCGGTCCAAGAGCAGGAGGGTCAGCGCTTGAACCGCCTGTTCTCCGTGGAGGACTGCCAAAGGCATATGTGTTTAAGACGGCAAATAATCAAGAGACCATTGTTCATAGCAACCTCAGTGGAAATATTTTTGTGTGTGTATGTATGTGTGTGTGTGTATGTGCTGGCATCCAATTTGGCAATGGTTACTCAGCACAAGTGGGCGGCCTGTCCCTTTCTCTCAGCTGGAGTCTCCTCCTCCTCACAGGGACCCAGAAGAGGGATGAAACTAGAGCAGATGGTTTGGGGGTGCTTAGAAATACCAATGCCAAGGGCTGTCTCATCACCAGCTAGAGCTTCATGGCATGCTGAACATACTCGAGACCAGAGGTCTCTGCAAGGAAGGGGGGACACAGGACCTGTGAGCAACTCTTGGAGATACCGATGGTTTCAGCTTTTGGTTGGATTTTGAGGAGAAGAAATGGAGATCGTGACATACTGGATTCTGTGTCAAATCTTCTCTCCCCAAGTCCAAAGGAATTTGAAGGGACACTGAGAGAGGCTGTGCTGGAAAAAGTCTCAGGGCCTTCTCCAAGTGAGAATCCAAGGGTGAAAGCCTGGAGATCTGGCCAAGACATGCACCCTCCACGTTATCTCCTCTTCAAGTCCTTCAGCTTTGCTGACGGAGAAATTCCCAGGCTCCCATTGAAAGCTTCGCTACTGCTCTCATCCCCTCAGAAGTGAATGGAGAGATTTGTCCTGACCTCCATCCCCCTCCGCAGCTCCTGGCATTTCATTTTCTCTGAAGCAACACATCGCCGCTAGAATCAGCTGAGATGAAACCAAGCTGGCTCCTACACACCTTGGGAGCTCAGGCAGGGTTGCTTCCCACACAGTGTCTTTCACCCAAATTAAACAGCTCTCAGCTGAGCTCTGCCATCCGTCATGCCAACCTGCAGGCAGAGCTCTGTTTTGGCAGCTTGCTACACCTTTGGGTTCAGGTTTAGCAGGGAAAGAGGGAGGACCTTTTTTTTTTTTTTTGAATGTGTTGCAAGGGACACGTAGTCGAGGAGGCTACAGGGCCGGACCTTGGAGTCATGCTGAAATCAGTGGGAGGCTGATAGTCAAAGATAGTAAAGACCTGGGCATCGAGGGCTATTTTCAGACTGCCTGCTACAGTTTTCAGTATTCAAGGGGGCAAGGAGACATGTAGACTACCTGCTCCCCAGGGCTGTGTCACTTCAGAAGGAGGTATCACTGAGGTACCGGGCTTCCGCAGTAAAAATAGCACGTAGACCTTGATATAGCATCAAAGAAAACAACAGCCGATGCTACGACGACTTCACTGGCCTGGGTTTCAGCTGCATTAAGGCACCCAGCTTCGGGTGACTGAATGCACCCACTCTTTGTCAGTGGTGTCTGGTGCCATTCAGCTGACCATACCTTGGTGTCTACATCCACGCCAGGTCAGCAGCTCTCCAGGCTACATCGACTGTATCGATTGGAGCTCGGTTCAGCTGCCCATGCCTATGTCTAATAGCACTGCAGGTGTCCCTGAGTATTTGAGACACCTAAACAGAGCAGATAGACGTGGCATAGGGTCTCCGTTAGCATCACCTATGCTGGGGATCCTCGGTGGAGACCAAATACTGTCTGTTTTCTCTTGCAACTAAGATATCAGCCCGTATGAGCTGGCATCTGTGTTGACAAACGTTTATGTCCAGCTATTTGAGGTGGGAAACCGAGGAGCTTTGGCTATCTCAGCTGCCTGTGCGGGAAACATCTGCGCTGTTTGTGCCTATATCCACACTTATTCCATATGGCTGCAGCCGGCTTTCATATTGAACCCAGCACACAGAGAACGGATTTCTGGGGAGATTTTAGCAGCTCTCCCCTCTCCCACACCACGACATCTCTGGGTGGTAAACGAACATCTTCCAGCTCTGCGTAGCGTAGGCTTCACCCTGGGCTCGCCAGATCAGCCACTTCAGCAAGGTGGAAATCTCTGGGTCTTTGCCATGGAAAGGCTTTTGGGAGGAATCATCATTAACTCGCTTTCTAACTCGCTTTTCAGATCCCCTTTTGGGGAGGGTAGTCTTGGCTAGCAGATCCTCCAGCCCCTCGCTGTTGCTTGCCGGAGAGCAGCCTGGGGGAATGACCTTAGACTCAAATTGCATTAAGAAAAGTCCTCGTTAAACAAGGCTCTTCTCAGAGCCAGAGTTTACAGGCATCCTAGGCAACCGCCTTGGGCTTTTTCCAGTCCTCCAGGGAGAAGCACAGTCCCCAGAAATCAATAACTGAGTTCTTTTGAAAGTCAGCAGGACTTTGGCTTGATCTAAGCCACTCTCTTCAGTGATTTCACTCTGCTGGAAGCAAACAGGGGTCCCTAAATGAGAGCCTTGTACTCCAGCAGCCCGAAGAGGGTCAGCGCTGACCCTCTGTCCCATTGCAAGGGGATGACTTCTCAATGGTTTCAATGCTCGCTGGTCATGCCCGTGCCCCTGTCCTTCTGGCCACCGGGCTGCCTAGCTCCCCCCTACACAGAGCCAGGCAAGGGGAGCCAAAGTCGGTTTTGACTGAAAATATCTTTTTTTTTTTTTTTTTTTTTTTTTTTTTTACGTGGAAACACCATTCTGAGGTTCTGCTGAAGCAGGGAGAGCCAATCCCTCCTTCTTGCATAGGGATCAGCCCACAAACTCATTTCATCTTTGGATATTCTTTTTCAGCCCAGGATTTCTTTCCTGACTACATCACCCCGAAGCTTCCTGATTTCACATGGAACCCAATAAACACCTCAGCCCCCAGCCACTTCATTTTTCGATCTTTTTCCTCCTTAAAACATCCAAAATAGCGAACACAGCTTTCTTTTATACTAATTCCTCTCCCAACAGATATTGATCTCTCTATGTATCTGGACTACAAGTCCCAGACTTCCCCTGAACTTGGAGTAATGGACTTGGAAGGGCTTGTTCCCCCGCCTCCTCCTCATCCTGCACCTCTCCCAAAGGAAGACGCCATAGACCAGCAACTCTCCTAGCTCTTACGGGAGGCAGGCTGAGGACATCCTGCTATCATCCCTCTCCCAGCTCAGCTCGCTGCTGGGCCATGTTAAACCCACCAAGGGTCCCTTCTGATGCTGGAGTACCACGTAGTCAAAGCTAAGCCTGCTATATGCTCCTCCCCATGGACAGGAGCTGGGTTTTGAGCTCATTTTAAGAGAGCAGATGCCTAATGCCCATTTGTGTGATGAATTCATACGTAATTGTACGTAATATGATTTACGAGCAAAGACAGCTGCGAGGCTGAGAGATGCATCAGCCAAAGCCCCCCATGTCCCACCAAGGGTCAATCCTGCATCCTGCCGGTATGCCTGCGGTTCAAAGGGAACAAAGAAAAACTGAAGAAAGTTCAGGAAAACACCACATTTATAATGGCCTGAGAAGCCTGATTCATGGCCAGAGATGTAAAGAGGTTGGTCGGGTTTGTGCAAGAGGAGGCTGAGAGGTGAGTGGGTCACGGACCGACACCATTTGCACTGTGAAGACCTTTCTGGGGGTTCATAGCTCATCAGCGTAGCTGGGAAAAGGCACAGTGAAAGGCAATGATGGGAAGATGTAGCTGCCTGAATTCCCAAGTTCACCCATTTTTCAACAGTGAGGGTGTTTTACCAGCTGGACAACTTACAATTGGATCCTCTCCCAGTCTTTAAACTGAGCCCATCTGTGTTTTTAAGTGCTAAGTTTAACCCCAGAAATTATGATCTGGACAGAAAAAATTAAGCTCTTAGCCACATTCTGAAAAGGTTCAGAGTAAATGCACATAAGGACCCCTTGGAAAACATAATGAACTCCAGGATGATTTAAAATATGTTTATGCTATGCCTAGCGTGAGGTAGCAACAGCTGAAGGTCACAGGCACTGTATAAATAGAGCGGAGATTTTATTGTGACATGTCCATCCGGAGCCGTTGCTCTTGGGTATGCCATCTGGGACGGGAACGGGAGCCTGTGCGTTCCTGCTATAACAACGAAAAAGAGATCCTTGTCCTTGCAAGCAGCGTAAGATGATACTGTGTGAGGGCGTAGCAATGAGGTTGTAGCTTTGCTCCTCATTTACCGATTCTCAAGAAAAATCAGACAAGTGATGATGACTTTTGGAATTCAAAATGGTCTCTGGGGATTAAATCACATACCCAAGCAGAGAGAAGGAAGGCTTTCACCCATAAAAAGAGTTTTCTGTCTGCTGGAGAGTGGCTGACTGTGTTTCTAGTTGGGATGCCTCAGTGCCCCCATCAGTAGGGGTGATAAGGGCTCTCTGATGTCCTTTAGCACGTGCTGGTAGGACTTTATACCAGTGTCTGACAACGTGCGATCAAAGACTTTTTCTGGAGATGGCCAAAACCCTGCTTCATGCAACTTCTCTGTGTCGTCTATCATCTCCCTGCACCCAGCCATTTGTGTTCCTCCTGTATTTGGGTGGTAAAGTCTTCAGGGTCTGGAGAAGTGGATGCTGCACCCTTGGTCGGTGCCAGTACAACAGCTTTGGGAGGTTGCCCGCAACAACCAGTAATGAACACTCCAGCAACAACCAATGGATGTCCTGAAAGAAGGAGAGCACGGGGAGCCATGGGGGAGGAAATGCTGAAATCATTTTGCAAAAACAGAGGGAATGAAACACTGAGATGCAAGAGCTTGATCCGAGGAACCTGACGGAACAGCCGGTGGAGGTCTTTGCTGGTGCAGTGCTCTGCAATTGCTGCTGCTCCTGAGGAAATAAGTTGAGGTGGCCGCAGGCAGAAGACTTTCATCGCTTGGCATTGAAGATAACTCATGGTATTTACTTAAGAAAGAAAAGCAATTTGAGAGGGACACAGGCTGTAAATCTTCAGACTTCATTGCTGGACAAGAGCCAAAGAGTCTCTCAGCTCTGACTGTGCGAGGCCCCAGTTCATCTGATGGGGGTATCTGCTTCACCGATGAAGGGAGCAATGTCACGTCCTGTCTCATGATGCGTGAACCCCAGCGAGACCCAGGACCGGGTTAGGGACCAAAGAGCTGTGTGTGCTTGGTGAGGACCCTCTCTTTGGAGACCTGACCCTCGCCGGGGAGCAGGTTCTCCGACACCTGCTCAACGCTACTCCCTCCTCCTCCGTATGGATGCGTAATGGATGCGTATGGATCAGGAGCAGCATCCTGCCCCCCCCACGCACTCCCTTTTGCAAGACACAGGTTGTCTGCACCTCTTTGGGCAGGAAAGTGTGGATAACTCCCCAAATGACTATTGCCTGCTGCTGCGGTCTGGAAGTTCTCATCCAGGCGGCATGCTAAGGAGGACCTGCAGGTGAGAGATCATAGAATCACAGAACAGTTTGGGCTGGAAGGGACCCTTAAAGCCCATCTAGTCCAACCCCCTGCCATGAGCAGGGACATCTCCAACCAGATCAGGTTGCTCAGAGCCCCGTCCAGCCTGGCCTGGGATGTGTCCAGGGATGGGGCATCTACCACCTCTCTGGGCAACCTGTGCCAGTGCTTCACCACCCTCAGCATAAAAAATTTCTTCCTTATGTCTCATCTGAATCTGCCCTCTTTCAGTTTAAAACCATCACCCCTTGTCCTATCACAGCAGGTGCCAAGGCAGGGCGATCAGGAGCTTCAGCAGCGCAGGTAGTGCTAGATGTGCTCCCGCTGGGTCTTGCTTCTCCCACTTCAGTACAGGCTTGCTGGGTCCATTTGTTATTTGTCCCTAGGATTATTTTTAGCAGGTGATCAGGATGGGGTCTGTAAGTCTCATGAAACATGGAAGCATGTAGCAGTGGTGTGTAGGAAACCCATAGGAATAAAAGGAGGAGGGTGCCAGCATGGAGGGAGTGGCTGTTTCTTCCCCTCCTCAAAGGGCAACTCGATGGGTGGCACTACAGCCACGGAGAGAAGGATCTTTGCTCTCCTGCTATCATTGCTGATATGGTATTGGATTGTGCGACGGGTCACACCTATTGATCACAGCAGGCTATAAAAGAAACAACCCATAAATAACTCCTGACATCCCCAGCTGTGCCAGAAGTCCTGAACAAAGGGCTCTTGGGAAAGCTGTTGTTGGAATGTCTCTGTCGCTCTCCTCTGGAAAATGCTTGGGATGGGTTTGGTTTAAGCCAGATGACTGGGGCTCACTGAATGTTTTTGCAGGTGTTTTCTTAGCAGGGCTGAGTTATCTCATTCCTTAATCCAGCCCCTCCTGGAAGAGCATCACCAGCCACCTCAGGATGGGGCATTGCTGATGTTCAGCCCCGTGCTGATCCCATGGGGCATTGGGATGGGGCATTGCTGATGTTCAGCCCCGTGCTGATCCCATGGGGCATTGGGATGGGGCATTGCTGATGTTCAGCCCCGTGCTGATCCCATGCCTACTCTCGCTAACACTCAGACTGGTACGTGGGCAGATGGTTAAGACAAGAAGGCAAAGATGACTCTCCTGTTCCTTTACCAAAGCAAGTGATTTCTTGTGTTGAATCTGGTCTTTGAATTCGTGAAACTGCGTGATATTGGCAAAAATAATATGTAATAAATGTATGCCAGGGAGGCTAAGGGGGGATAGTTTTTAATTGTGCTTTCTTAAGGAAACTCAGCCCCAGATGGTGCCAGGGTGACGAAGCAAAGCATGGTCCCTGCAGAGCGCTGGGGACACATGCGGAGCTTCTGCCAGGACACAGCGATGCGAAGGGTCAAGAGGCTGTAAGAGACGCCATGGGGAGCAGCAGCATGTGAGATGCCAGGGGTTGCAAACAACGGGAAAGGGTCAGATGGACGTAGAGCAAGAGCAGGTGGGTCAGCCCCTGCCCCAGCCCAGCTTGCCGCTGACCCGGGCCAGGGCACGAGGGGCAGCAGACAATCCCCTCCATAAAGCACTTACTGGTGCCTCACCAGATCCCAAGTGCTCTCTGCGGACTCGCTGCGGCAAGGACAAGTGAGAAGAGGAGACGGCCAGGCACCACGCCTCTCCTCCCCCTTGCCTCTTTCTTGCTCTCTCCTGCCCCCTCTTTCTTGTTTTTACACAGTGGAAAAAAAAAAAAAAAGTTCCCCACATAATGATGATTCGGCCAACAGGTCAAGTCAAGCATGATAGATTTCATTTTCAAGCTGGGGTCAGGCGGTAAATTGCCTTAATGCTGCTGGCACGGAGATCGCTGTGCTGAGAGGCTCTTGCAAATGAGTTCCCCTGGCATCATCCAGACCTACCCTTTCTGCAGGAGCAATGCCTTGGGTTGTGGGGGGCCTGGCCACAAGCAACAGGGGTTTTGAGAGCAGCACCATGCTTGCAACTCATGGCCCGGGGGCATTTCTTACTTTATAAGGGGCCCGGCAACATGCTTGCTTGAAGTACAAGTTCTCTTTGCTGCCAAAGGCTCTGCAATGTAATAAGGGGCGTGCTAGGTCCTGCATTTCCATGGCAGGAGGGAGAAGGCAAAAAATGACTTTGCTAGCGCAAAAGTTGTCCAAAGGGAGTGAGGAGCTACAGGTCCACTCCAGGGAGTGGGACTGGTGCTGACAAAGCTCCAGGAGTCACCCAGGCCCTGATGTGAACCCAAGAAATAAATCCATCCCATTGCAGAGAGATGGAGAGTCAGCCAGGGAGGGGAAGGTTTATTTAGAGAAACAACCGTGGGCTGTCTGCCCACATCAGGCTTTTAGCTGATGATCTGCACGTGCCATATTTGGGGGCGGTTGGGGGAAGGAGTCCACTATTATAAGCTTTACAGTATCTCTAACGAAAAAATCCAGCGGGATCCCACCTCTACTGTCACCTCATCCAACCTTGGCAAAATCAGAGCCAACTCCACGTCAGGTCACCACCCTCTTTTCTTCCAGGGGTGCAGCCTGGGACCACCCAGCACTGATGGGAAGCATCAGCGATTCCTGAGAAACTGGGTCCTTTGACGGATTACCTAAGATTTCAGAAGTACGTAGGAATGTGCATAGGCCCTGAGCATCTTCTGCCAGGGCAGGCAGGGAAAAGGTGGGAAAAGGCTGTGCGAAATGGAGGGATGGTCTGGAGAGGGTGGAGATGTGCATGTTCACCCACTCCTGAGCAGGGTGCAGTCTGAAACACCGATCCTCGGAGTTGGTGGTGATCTGGGCACCGAATCCATTCCCTTTTTGCTTCTCATCCCACCAGACATGGCCAGCACCTGTCAATGGTGTGAATCAGCATGGGATAATCCATCTGTTCTCCATGTCTGCCTCCGTTAAACATCCCCTGCTCCGGGGAAGGCTCTGTCTGCAGTAATTAAGGTGGGTAGATCTCCTGTAGCAAAGGGCACTTCCCGGGGAGGGATCGGCAAGGGCATCTCTTCCTTGCCCTGAGGGAGGACACCGAGAAACCAGTGCGGGTTATCCCAGGGGGACCTGCTGCGGTGAGGTGCCAGGCGTTCAAATGCATGGATGGAGACACATGGCAGACGTGCTTGGAGCTTTTGGGGTCCCGGGCTCAGCTGTGCTCTGGGGTCAACCACATCTGTTTGCATCGGAGCAGTGGGGAAGCTCTGGTGCCAGCCTGTGCTTGCACGTGGAAGGGACCTCTTCGTCCTCGTTATTGTGGGGACTGAGACCTTCCTCTGTGGGTGAGTTTGTTCTGTCTTGTTGGAGCTCGAGCGTACTTTACTGTCCCAGCTAGCTGCAGCTCCTCTCAGCTTCCGCGGGTTCTTGCTAGCTGGGCTGGAGCAGGAGGGGCTGAGACGTGAGGGCTGAGCGGCCATCAGGAATTAACACGTGCCCAACAAGGCCAAAGGATGCGCTGCAGTGAGAGTGTGGGACAAGGGGCCAGGAGCCCACCCGAGCACATGAACCTCCCCTGGAAGACATTGGTTTTGACACAGCTCAGAAGACGATTGCTCTTTCTTGCCTATGTTCATCCCTCACCCATGCACATGCCTGGCACCTGCAAAACCCATCCCAGCTCATCTAGAAACAGGGAGTTTGGCTCTCAGAGGGATGGGGCAGGTTGAGTGTTGCGGCTCGGTGGCTCTGGGAGCCTCTCCTCCTTCCTCCCTCAGCCTTGCAGCTCTAGGAGCTGGGGGAAGGAACCTGAAGAACCTGCCAGCCTCGCCCCGCCGGGCTCTCTTGAACCCAGCAAGAAAGCCTTGAAAATACATTCACTCCAAGGGTTAGTTTGCTACAGCCTCTTCTCATACGAGAGTAGAGGTGCTTTTCCTACCCAGAATTTACCTGCAGGAGGTGACAAAAAGGAAAGAAACCCTCATTTTCAGTGTTTGCCCTGAAAACACGAGCCTTGGTGCAATATCAGCCGCGGAGCAGGCAGGGCTGGTGCTGGGTGGCCGTTCCCACGTTGGCCCCCTGGGCCCCATGGGCAGCAGCCCCACCGAAAGCCTCGCTCAGCACGGCCTTGCAGGCTCCCTGCCCTGCCTGCTGCCTCGCACTGCCTTGCTTGCTCACGCGGCGCCGTTTGGCCAGTACTGCTGGTCCTCCATCCCTCTCCTCCTGCCTCTCTCTGCAAGGATGCTCTGTGACGTGCCCTGGGTAAATCTCCCTGGAAACACCCGGATGGAGGGAGGGAGACCGGGGTCATTAGTGCAAAGAGCAATGAGGCCCAGAGGGGTTTCATGCCTCAGCATCTTAACTGAAATGGGTTTCCCGTCCTCCTCCCCCCCTCCCTCCGTGCCCACCAACTTGTTCAGGCTCCGTCAAGGGCACCCCCGGCTAACGGCTCTCCTGTCCCGGCGCTGTACACTCCGCATCCCTGATGAACTGCACACATCCCTTTAATTAAATGTCAAGATAAGCAGGGTTTTTTTAAGAGCCTTGTGCTCAGAAAGATTCATGGAGAGCTCAATTACCGTGTGATGAGGAGGTGGGGAGGAGGGAAAGCTTTGGGTAGGAAAATTGCAGACAAAACGGGGGGATTCCAGACACAACGGGATCAGGGCACTGCTTTAAATTCACCTTGACTGTGCCCAGACCTGTGCTCTGCTTCCCACCTCACCAGACTGTGAAAGCCGAGGAATGTCGTGATGTCTCTTGAATGTAGGAGAAAACACATCTCAGATTTTTCATGCGATGAAACTGTTAAGCCCCCTAGACGAGCTGGGAAAGCAGCACAATTAAACCTGATAAATGCTCACAGCCAGCCTGCATCTGCTGGAAATGCTTTGGGTTGTTTAGGTGCAATGATCTGCTAGAACTGGCCACCTCCATGCTTGAGGTGCAGCTCCTTCATCTCCAAAGTGACGGCATCACCCTCGGGGGAAGCCAGCCCCGTCCTGCATCCGCATGGGCTGTCCTGAAGGACCAAAACTGCTTTCATGCAGCAAAGGGCTGTCTGAAGGGTCCCTTCAGAGGTTTGGGTAGATGCTACTGGCCTTTGTTGCTTCTCCATACTGAGTCCTCTGAAGTCACCTCCTTTCCTGCCTGCTTCCCCGTGAAAGATGCCCTGTAAAAGGCGCAGTGACTGATGTGGAGAGACGCCAGATGTCCTTTCTTGCAGCTGACAGAGGGCTGGATGCCGAGCGCTGGCACTCCCAAGGGAAGCGTTTGGATGTTTCTGAACAATTCGTCCTCCCAAGGAGCCTTGGAGGTGAAGCAGGAGCGGAGGCAGCACAGCGGGAAGCAGCAGGCAGGATGGAGGGCTGGAGGCAGGACACATTCATCGCCTCCCTCTTCCCATGGTCCAGTGCCAGCCGTAAATGCACACAGCTCCTGCCCCAGGCCACCGCCTTGGCTCAGCTTCGCCTGCTCTCTGGCTCATGGCTTCAGCCTCAGACCTGGCCAGAGTCAGCATTGCACCCAGGAAAAGCCTTTTTCAGTCTTGATAAGCTTTCAAATCTCAACATAGATCTTAGAGTGATGACAGTGGGATTTTGGAGTTGCCCTGGTAGGGTGGGATGCGTTTTTACCAGCTTCTGGGGAGTCCATAGTATGAGCCAGCTTGGAAGACAGAGAAATTCAGTGTTCCCAAATATCCATCATTTCTCCTGGAAAGCACTTAGCAGGGCTTCTCAGATGGCAATATGAACAGACAACTGACTGCAGCCCTGGACTCCCCTCCATCTCCCTAGGCTACAGCAGGGGCTGACACACTCCAGGTGCACGTAGACCAAAATTCAGGTGAGGTGATCTCCACCAGATCCCACCCTGTCCACCCCAGCACTCCAAGCATGGCTCGGTGATCCCAGCGTGCCCCTGAGGATGGGAGATCACGGACTATCTGTTCTGTACAGCAATGGGCGCGTTCTCCATGTTGCATCACCGCTCCAGGGTTGCGAAGCTGGTCCTTCCCACCCTCCCTCCCATCACTCTGCGATTCACAGTTGCTTTTCTGTTTTGATGCCTGTAATGGAGGGATGCAGGAGGCAGGAAAATGGTGGAGTGGTCAGTCCCTGCACTGAAATAAGGAGAAAGGGGCCTCTATCTGGACAGAACGCCCACGGCACAGGGAAAAGGAGACTGGAGAGAAGCACATCCAAGCTTTGGTGAAACCTTTCAAAATTTCTGTGCTTTGAGATAAAATTTTCAGACTTTAGCAACTGTTTGGGTAGGATGGCAGAAGGACCTGGGAAGCTGACTGGACTCCTAACACCCGTGTGCTGATCTCACCCCGGTGGGAAGGCGTGAGCTCCCCAGCTCACCTCACCCTCCCGGGACGCTCAGCCGTGCATGGCCTTGATGAAGCTGCTCCTCTTCGGTGCGTTTTTGGGGGCCTTGGCTCTCTGGGAGGCATCGCAGTACAGTTCCTCTGGTGGGATCTCATTATGTGATGAGCTGAACATCTGGATTAAAATAGATCAAATAGTCACTAAATCCTAAATAAGCCTGAGAGCTCAGCGGCAGCCATATGCTTCCTACTGACAAGCTCAAAAAAACCCTCTCCTTGCCATTAGCTCACACTGTGTGCAGTGTTTTATCCTCCTCCAACCCAGCTCTGCGAGCAAACCTTCCTGCCCTTCCTCCCCAGCCGTCCCTGCTCTGGCCATCCTCTGAACCAGTAGCCTGAGGCTCTCCTTCGGCAGGGTTGTCTGAGGGCACACGTCAGCTCTGAGCTCTGTTAACTAGAAAATGGCTGGGCACTTACCCCACTGTGCAAAAGATTTGGTGACAGCAATTAAAGGAATACTGTTAATAATAATCAAAGGGAGTTGAAAAAGAAAGAAACCCAGAGCTTTGTTGTTTAGCATTCATGGTTGGCTCAGACAGGGGGTCAGCTAGCAAAAATCCTGTAGCTACGCAGTAAATATTAATATTTTGTTGACTGTATCCTTCCAGGGCCAAGAGGAAGGCGAAGGTCTAGTGGCCTCCAAGAGCAGCTTCTTTTTGGTTGGAGAACGTGGAGGGTGAGATGGAGCCAAGGGCATTGCAGATGTAAGAGGATGGAGGACCCGCAGAGATGCTGCTCTTCTCTGGGCGTCACACGGGCTGTCTCTGCGCCGGCTCTGCAGCCTGCCAGGGCTGCTCCATGCAGGAGACGACCACCTGTGACCAGTCTCAGCTCTGTGGCTGGATGTAGCTGGCTCTGCCGATGCCGCATGTGGGTGCAAGCCCAGGAAGGACTCAGGGATGTAACTTTTCAACATCATCATTTTTATGACCTGGTAGTGCAGGAAATAAGGTACAGCCAATGCCTTTAGGTCAGGAGCCTTGTTTAGCTTAGCAAGACAAGGGGTAAGGTCTTTTGGGGCCTTGGAAGACTTGTCTTGGCCAAAGCTTTTTTTAGCCAGTTTTAGCCGTAACAGCGTATTGCCCAATGGTCAGATGAGCTTTAGCTAAGCTTTTTGCAATTGCATCATTTCACCCTAAAAACATTCTACCAGTTGGTAAAGGTCTAAAAAAAAAAAAAAAAAAAAAAAAAAAAAAAAAAAAAGGATCTGTGGCAAACCC
>KL268193.1:1486-13757 GCA_000699545.1 Podiceps cristatus
TCTGGTGGGTTTTTTTTGAGCTTTCTCAACCTCCTTTGCCTACAAACCATGCTGGGACCCACGAGCAGTCGCCTCCGGGGAGTGCGGGCAGCAGAGCACCCTCGGCAGAGGGGGTGGGTTGGACGCGGCCGGTCCTTGTAGCAGCACCTCGGTGGGCTTTGCTGCGCTGGCCTGGAGCAGGGGGGGCAGCGTAACTGAGGCCAGCTACTATTTTCTCTCTGGATGGACAGGGCTGGCTGGGGGATGCCAGGAGAGCAACGTGCCTATGTGCAGGGCAGGGAGAGGGGGATGTGGGGAGCGCGGGGGGCTGGGACCCTGAAAACAGCCTGTTTCTTTCAGCTCCTGGCAGCACGAAGCACCTCTCTCTCCCTCCAGATGTTCGCTGTGTTTATAGCTGCTGAAGCAAGAGACTGAACTCTCTCATTAATACGTTTCTCCCTCCCTTTCTCTCTCTCTCTCTCACATTGAAGCCAGAAGTCTCAGCTCAGAGGTTGCAGCTGGAAAGGAGCTGGGGGTGAGGGGTGGGAGAGAGAAGGGAGGTGTATGCAAGCCTCCCATCCCATTCAACTCCCCCTCTCCACTTTCCTCCCCCCGAATCCTCCCAAAATACACATGCCCCGAAAAAAGAAAAACACTAGCAGATTTTTTATTTCAGAAAGTAAACACTTAGGCCATGGGGGTCTGGAGGTTATGGGAAAAGAGGAAACCATTGGGCTAATCAGGCCGGGACACACTTCCCCTGCTGAAATAAACCAGAAATCATTGCATTACAGGGCGCCGCCGCGGTTAACCCTGGTGCTGCCAACCCAGCTGAGGGCTGGGGAGCTGCGGAGAGCCCGTAGCCTGCCCACGCCTTTTCCCCGGCTCCCTGGTTTTCAGCCAGGGCGAAGCGCCGATGCGGAAGGGGAGCCAGCACTCTGCAGCAGCCTTTTGGCATGCCGGCCCTTTGGGAAGGAGCCGTTGGGAATTTTTTAGTAGGAAATTAAAACTTTTCTTTTTTTTTCTATGGTTTATGAGCCATCCTATAGAATTTCATAGTTATTCTTGCCTGAGAACTCTGCCTGACGGTTGCAAACCTCTACAGAGAGGAAATCTTTCTCTGCTTGAATCAGCGGGATTTGGGGGTAATTTCTGCAGAGCTTTGAACGGTTTTCAGAAAGCTCTTTTTTTTTTTTCATCCTTGCTAGATTTGCATTAGGTGTATAAATGATTAGATTGCTGATGATTTGGTTGCAAATCCTTCGGGGAGGAATCCTTCCTGCTGTCTTTTACTCCTGTGTTTGTAGAGCACCCGGCATATGGGATCTGGCTGTAAGATGAGGGACCCTTGATGCTGCTGCAGGACAAAGAATAACCGTAGTCCAGGTGTAAGTGAGCTCATGGGCCCTTTGTCCCAACTTTACAAAGAGATCTCAGGTCACCCTCTCGAAGCCTGCCCTTGGACTTATCCTGGCTCCTTTGGCCGAGTTGCGTACTACTCACGACCAGGTCGCACGCATTTTGAGGCCGCTGCGGCTACCTGCAAGGCTGGATCTCTAAGCACGAATGTTTATCACTGTAAATGAATATTAGAGATCGTCCATTACTGCGAGCCCAGGTCTGTTTGATCAGGGCACCTCGCCGCGATCACTGACTCCCTTTACATCCTGCCAGGCTGAGATTTTCAGGGAAGCCTGGATGGGTTTTGTACCCAGCTCCTTGTTGCATCCAGGCTGCTTCGGAACCCCCAAATCTTCGCACGATGGCCGTGCTGACACAGTCTGTGATGGAGCTGATGGCATGGCTGGTGCTCTCCCTGCCAGCCTCCCCTCTGCTGCGAGGGAACATGGCTGAAAGGAAAAGCCAGCACGGAGCACTTTGTAGCCAAGGGAAAGTGATCTTTCCATTGATGCCACCGAAGAAGGTTTTACCTCATCTGTTACAGCGTAAGCGCTGGCGGTGAAAGGTGCCGTCACCGCTTCCTTGAGCCATCAGCCCGGCTCTTGCAACATTCCCACCAGAAGGCAAAGCCCCAGATAGCGCAGGATAGGGGAGCTGCAGACCTGCAGCGTCCCTCCCTGCTATCTCAAGAATGCATTTGAACGGTAGCTGTTACTGCAGCCTCTGGAGGTCCAGGCTTCAGATGGAAATCAAACTCTGTGGAGATAGTCCCATGGGGCAAATTTCAGGATTTTTGGAGACGGTGTTCAGCTCAGATAAGCCCTTGAGAGCTCAGATACTTTATCTGAATCTTATCTGAGCTATTTGCATCACTTCAGTCTGAGAAACCAGACTGTCAGACATCTGGAGAGGGGGGCAAATTGTAGTAGTCTGCCTTTTTTCTTTTTTTTTTTTGAATTGTTATTTTGAACACACAGACACCTCCAGGAGGACTGGACTGTCCTGTGCCCCATGCAGCTCAAGGAGGCTGGATAGACGAAGAGCAAGGAAGGAGAAATACCATGTTTAGAGCCATACAGGAGTAAGGACAGGATTAGGACCAATATTCCTTGAAAGCCCTGTGAGGGATTGCATCTCTCTGCTCTCTTGCTAAAACTGGATAGAAAAAAGCTTGGGCTGCCCCTGCTGCTAATTGTGGATGGAAATGATTCCTCCTTTTCAGAGCAGCCCCAGGTCTGAGCTTTCTCAAACACAGTCTGCTTTCCGCGCCTTGTTTACCAGACCCGGTTTCGTGCACCTGAAGTTTCTCACCTTGTCTGGAGCTCCTGGGGGGAGACACGGGCTCCGTGCTGCTCTCTTAGCATCTCTCCTCTTCATTCCACTGTTTGACGGGAAGGCCCCTGCAACGCCTGGTCTGTGTAATGCAACGTCCTCTTCCCAGGCTGTGGGGTGGTTTCATTGGCGTGAGCTCTAGGTCCTGGTGGCTCTTCCCCAACATCCATGGTCTTTCTATGGAGGAAGGGTTCTCAGGGATAAGAATGGCAGATTTAGGAGATCCGGCTGAGATGACGGGGTCTTACAGCTGGGATTTGGAAGACCTTGGCTACTTCACTTAACAGAGGGTCTTTAGGCATCTTAAATCCCACTGGCTTCCATAGGAGTGAGATGCCTAAATCATTCAAAAAGCTGCCTGTGAGCCACCGGGTAGCAGTTTCTCACGTTGGAGATGCAGATGATTAATTCATTGCGCATTTTATTGCGATGCTTAATTCATTGAGGTCAGGCGAGTGGCTGGAAGTCCCTGGAGAATGGTGTTGTACAAGTGCTTGATACTGTAAGAAAAAAAAAAAAAATAGATGTGACACCGAGCTGCTGGCGTGGCTGAGCCCTTGAAGCTGCTGAACACGCGCTGAAGTTTACACAGCCCACCGGATGGACCTTCCCCTGTGGGGTTTTGTATCAATAGGCTTTGAAAAAATTGCAGCGGGTCAATTGTTGGCTGTTTCACAATAGATGAAATCCAGTTTCTCTCTCTGCAGCTGGTTCCCGGGAAGGGAGGCTGCCTCTCTGGCAGCAGGCAGGGCTAATGAGGTTGTGTGTGTAGGTTGGGAAGATGGTTTCTCTGCAGAAGAGCCATGGGAGACTTCCAACGGGTGGCTTGCCGGCCTCCGTATGGTTCGAGTGAGGTGTGGGAAAAGCTGGGGATGGAGGGTGGAATTTGCATGCGGGCTTATTTTCGGTGTTAGGCTTATGAAAGTTGATTCCCAGCCAGCCTGAGCGGCACAGGTCCATCCTTCGGGACCCGCCTTCAGAGACCTCTGATCCCCTCTTAGAGGCAGGGTTCCTCTTTCAGTGGTGTTTTTTATTTTTTTTTTCAGTGTTTTTTCTTCCCCTGCAAAGCTGCAAGGGCAGGTTAGGATTCAAGGCCAGGATTTAGCCTTTAAACCCCTAAAGCACGCGGTGAGCCTGCGGGAAAACAGGGTTGGCTTCAACCCACTCAGCGGGAACGCTGCCATCGATTTCGGTGAGGGGGAGTGGATGGGCGCACACACCAAAAAACCATATAATAAAGTTCACGACAGGACTTCCCTTCCTGGAAAGGGAAACAAGGCCGCTGACATGGCATACGCTGCGTGAGCAGGAGCGCGCGGCGCGGCAAAAACACTTGCAAACATTCGTGCTTCCCGCAGCACAAATGGGATGGAGCGAGAGAAACCGCTCCACCGAAGCAGAGATTTGATTTTTAAGAAGAGCTGGCCCAAACTACTTCTCCCTAACACATCAGCAACTCTTTTTCAGAAGTCAGAAATGCCTTTCTCCCTTGGTTTGCGTGATTCACTCTCCACATCCTAAGTTCAAGGTGGGCCAAAGGGCACTCGCTTTGGCCAGACTGATGTCAGCATTGAGGTAGAATAGGAAGAAAGGAGAAGATGCCCCAAGGGAGCCCGTTCATGGAAAATTTCTAATTCGGTCAGTTCCAGGCATCTCACAGAAGAGCCCGCACTTGGGAGATTTCAACCCAGTTTTGCAAGCTCGAGAGGCATGAATAATTATGGAAAGTAGCGATGGAAATAAAGCTGGCGTCTCAGTCCTGCCCTGGACCAGCTCTTCGCCACGCTGCAACCTTGGGGTATCTGCACCTCCTGTGAGCCGTCTCCAGAGATGATCGGAGCTTCTCTCTCCCTGCTTTGCGTCTAGTTACCGCCTAACCCCAGGAGACCAGATGCTTCCGTTGTCTGGCAGCTTTCGTTGTGTTTCTATCCAGGCAAACAGCTACTACATGAAAGTAGTAGCAGTTTCCCTTGCTTTATAGTAATCAAAATGACAGGATAACGAGGCAGCCCAGTAGCCTGCTTTGCCTTCCACTTGTGCTGAGTTCCAGGCTGGGTGTCAGCTCAGTCCCCTGTCTAGATGAAATAGGGCTTTTGGACTTTTCTTCTCCTTGCTGCCAGAAGTGACATGTTGTTCTGCGGAAATCATCGATATTTTGTCAAAACAAAATCCAAACATTTGCCGCCAAAACTCAGCGTTTTCTAGTGTTGATGCAAAAACAAATCTCCGTGAGAAATGCCAACGTGGAAAGAAAATGGCAAATCAGGTTGGACTATTCTGCAGAATACTTCTCCTGGCTCTCAGATTCAGATGTGCATCTGAGGGGCTGCAAGGCAGAGGGTGCTTGAACCCAAGAGCTTAATCTGCACCACTGGTATGTTTATTTAGACCAGATTGGTGTAAACAGATGCGCTCCGTTGACATGCACAAGGAGCCTGGGCTGTGCAGTTTGTACCACAAAGCATGCGTGCGCAGTAAGTACCGACACTCGCTCCTCGCTTTCCAATATCAGGATGTGATGTTTCAGCTGAGCTACAGCTTCAAGCGGAGGGAACCGATTTTTAAGGTTTCATCCATCTACTCTTGCCTCGTTGCGTGTCGCCCTGTCTCCCTTCCCTCCATGTTTGCACCTAGTAAGGCCGTCAGTCTGCCTCTGTCTTTAGCATAGCAGATACTTCCATAACCATCCGTCTTCCGAAATCCCTCCCCGGGGGCCTCGCAGTGCTGTAGTCAGCAGCCGACAGTGGCACCGGACAGCGGTGGGAGTACTTTCCGCTCCACACCCACCTGAACTGAAATGGTTTTATCAGGGCTCTCCCACGCCTGCCAAGTGCATCTCGACGCTCCCCTCCCCGTTGCTGCTGCTCCTCACTTCATTAGCGCTGGAGATGTTTATAAATGGAAGAGATAATATTTTTCGTTTCCAGTTTGGGTTTCCAGGGCAGCCACTTTTTAAAGCACTTAGGAAGTTTAGAGAAGACGAGGTTATATAAACGATTTCCCCCCCGCACCCCCCCGGGCTCTTATTAATCAAGTGGCTTGTGGAGCCATTCCCATAGCTTTGGGATCAAGGGCACGAGCTGGGTGAGGGGAGGCAGGCGGTTAATACATCTTTTTTTGGCTCTTGCCCTTTTTTTTGTAGATTTGCGATGAATGAAGCAGTCACCTGGCTGTTGGGGTTCGAAAGCAGCCGGAGGGCTGAGTAGCATGTTCCTAGGTTACATTCAAACCATGTTTTGGACTCTTGTACCAACCCCTTGTAGGCCTTCGAGCGAGTTATGTAGCATCTTTTAACAATGATTTACCTGGCCCTGTTGATATGTCTCTGCAAAATTTGATTATTTGATGTCAAACATTTGCATTGCCTGAGCGTAGGGAAAATATGATTTCGATAGCAATGGGCAATGAGTTGATCCTTGTGCTTTTACAGTAAGAGCCTATGGACATGCATACACCCACACTAATCTATTCCCTGGCAAGTCCTGATGCATTTCTAAAGCTTCCCAGCATTTTCCCACCCAAGCTCCAACAGCGGCTGCGGCTCAGGATAGCTGTGAGCTGCACGGGCGACCCGTGGGTTTGGAAAATAAGAGCAAACTTCATGTCAGCTTCCCCCTGTTCCCATCAGAACGGAACCAAGCTCTGCCTCCTCCTCCGTGGCCTTCCTCCCACTGTCGACCCACCACAAGAGCTGAGGAATGGGGTCTTTCTGTTTTCCTTGAGTGGAAAGAGCCCCGGCTGTAGCGGCAGGTCCAGCTGTTTCAAGCCTGGGGCCGAAGGTCCACAGGAAATCAGCTCATTAGTCTGTTGACCCACCTTCCCAGTTTTCCAACCATGCTTTCTCGGTGTGAAAATAATGATTTAAATAGCCAAGGATGGAAAATAATGATTTAAAGGGGGTAAAGGGGATATTCACAACTGTTGCTGACTGTAGTCTTGGCAGAAGGAAAGTGTATTTCTTCCGGGTCTGGGGAGCGCGTTGAGAAAAGGTGTTGAACATCTGGAGCGATTTAGCAGTTTCGTGCTGTTGCGCGAGGCTGAGCACTCATGATGGTGCAAACCCAGCTCAGCCCGAAGAGCCGGGATGAGTTGACGGAGAGAAAAGCTGCTCGCAGCATTTGTCTCGAGCAGGTGCAGGTTGGGCATTGCAGAAGAGCCGTGTTGACGTTCTCCAGGGCCAGAGGATGGGTTGTGGTGGCCCCTGGCCTCCCCGAAGCCTTGCTCAGGACACTTCAGGCAGCTCCTGTGATGTTTAATGTGTCTCAATGAATTTACTTGACTTACCAGAACTAATTTTCAGATTGGGACAAAACTTCAAGCGCCAGAGATATATTTTGTTTCATCTCACTCAGGATGCTAAAACACAAATCGGGCTTCCGAGCTAAAAAGGTGGATTCATTTCAACGCATCCGCACCCAAGATCTACCCCTCCCACACAAACCTCCCCAAAAAGGTGAATTAACAGGGTGAAAAGAGGGTTTGTTAACAGATTACTTTTAATTTAGTGATTGGTTGGTTGGCTGTTGTTTGGGGTTTTCTTTTTCATTTTCAAAATGCAAAAATAGAAAGTTTTAGCTCAGGTTGAATGACACACCATTTTCCTTGTTTATTTTATTTTCGCTGTTTTAACCCAATGAGAAGTGTGTGAAAAAAAAAAATATCAAAACCAAAACCAACAAACTGGTTTGCATCAACGCGGAACATATTTAGAAAAAATATTTATGTCTGCTTTTTTCCTCCAACTACCAGCAAAGCACAAAAAAATAAATAAATAAATCGTCTATTTTCACAGCTTTTGCTGCAGGCGGTGGGGAAGCGGATAGGGAAGCAAACCAGTTTGTGCGAGGAACCCCCTTGTATCTCAAAATCTCCATTCCAACAGCTTTCCGAAGAGAATTAAAAAACCTGGTGATGATGATGATATCTATAGACGGGTGACCGTACTTCCACTGGAGTTGCAGGTCCCTGCCGACCAGCTGTCTCTTCCCCATTTACACCAGCAAGTATTTAGGATGGAGGCGAACTAATCAGGAGACCCTCATGGCGAACTAATCAGGAGACCCTCATGGGGAGAAAGGCGTGTTATTTAATTAGCTTTACAATGGACTGACCGGGAGGCACGTGGTGGCTCTAATGGAAGGAGATAGATGTCCTTTTAGCTGGGCTAATTGTTAGGAAATAGCGGAGTCTTTGTTCAGCCCCAGCATGTGGCCTGTGATCTCTCAGAGCCCAGGGGCTGCCCGCTTATAATTTTAGACAGATCTATTCAAGCCTGCTCTGTAGCGCGGGGCCGAACAAGACGGGTATTGTTGCAGAGCCAGGATCACCGTCCAAGAAAACCACCCCGAAAAACCCAAACACGTGTAGAGCGGAATATTTCTCTGTCATTTATTCACTATCGGGTTGGGTTGCCAAGCAGAGACAATTGCAAGCGAGGAGGTTTTCAGCGCCGGGCGAGGGTTTTTCCTCCTTGAAACACATATGCGGGTGAATCCTTCAGCCCAGGAGCTGAGGGGGTGTCTCTGCCCCATAGCCTATATGGGGAGGGCAGCTTTAGGGCTTTAATTGCCAGTGTGGGTCTCATCTTGTAATCTCCTTGCTGTGGGCATGGTGTACGTGGGGTAACTGTGCCCATCGCCGAAGTATGGCATACAGACTGGCTGTATGCACCTGCCATCTCATGGTCATGGTGAGACAGCGGTTTGGGCTGGAGGGATCTTGGCCATCGTGGATGCGATGGCCGTGCTTCCCAGGGTCCTGCAGGACAAGGGATGAGAATCCCAGGTCTCTTTCCTGAGCTTTCCCCTCAAATCTCTCACCGGCGAGATCCCGTCCCCTGAGCTTTTCCTTCGGGACCGCTGAGCTGATGCTCCCAGCTCCTTACAAAGCGAGAAAGTGTCATTTCAGTAAAGGGGGATGGAGGCACCAAGGTTTGTAAGAAGTCACACGGAAATATTGACCAGGAATTAAACTGTCTCTTGAACCCCTCCGTCCTAGGCACAAGCGTTAACCCGGGATTGTTGCGCTCAGTGTGTTACTTCCCCACCCTGACCACTTCCAACCAGCTGTGTGCAAGAGTGTTTTGCTGGATGTTGGTACTGGACTGACCTTGGGAGGTGCTTGTGTGGCTCCTGGCACCTTCATGAAAGCAAAATGGGGCTTTTACTTAGTATTTCTTGCAGTGGTGGGTCTTTTTTTGGTGGTGGTGGGTTTTTTGAAAGATTGAAAGAGCAGATGAGTGTTAGTGACTAGTCCAGCTGTGCAGATCGGCTTTCTTAGCAATGATCCCATTGCCTATTCTCCGTGATCTCCACCTGTGTCCCAGGGAAGATGATCTCAAGGCCCATCCGCAATCGGTTCAGTAACCACTGTCGCGGGAGATCGGTGAATGCCAAGGGTGAAGGTGGCAAGCAGAGATGTGTTGCTTAAGTCTGAGGTGGCTGCATTTGTGTCTGCTAGGAAGGAGGCTGCCCAAGAGATCTGACCAAAGAAGGGAGGTCCTACAGATGAGGTTTGATGCGTATCAGCTCCGAATAATTGTGAATATCAAGAGTTAAGCAGCAAAAATCCTCAGGTTATGTTTACCAGGAACTCGATGCTGTTAACTTGAGGAGGAGGGGGAAAATGTACCCAGAGCAAACAGTGCTGCAGAACAGCTTACGAGGATTTTCCATCCAGCCAGTTCTTCCAGCGGGGTAACAAGTGAGCGACAGCACCCCCCGCCAACGAAATTCAAGGCGGAATTACATTGCTGGAGCCCAGATTAGCTAATCAGGTTATGAATCAGCATGGGACCTCTGGGAAACCAATAGCAGAAGGCACTTGAAGATGCTCAAGCGGCTTGCGAGGCTGTTGATTGAGGTAACGGAGCTGTCGCTCTGTCGCAGTCATGCGGGGATGTATGCGCGCTGGAGTCCCCGACACTTAGCTGGCCACAAAGATGCTTTTGTGAGCCATCTCCGCTGGGAAAGTTAATGAGAGCAGGAGTCGGGGAGGCTCGGAGGCGGCTTCCTCTGCTCTCGCCTGGAGGGCAATCAGAGGATGGTATTGTGGCAGCGCTGTCTCGGGGCTGAGCCGGGGCCTGAAGTCTGGATCTCCGCAGCGTGAACAGAAACTTGCTTTTAACACAGACAGCACGGAGGATGGGGACTTTCCGTGACTCCGGCCCTATAGCACGGAGCAGCGAGGGGAACCCGGAGGCCACAGCCATCTGGGTCATGGAGGAGCCAACGCTTTCGTGATGGTCATCACCTCCTGGCCACAAATGCTAGATGTGAGAGCAGGCTGCCTTCCCTGCGGACAGCGCCGGGGGCACATGCAGTAGGTGCTGCCCAGTGAGCTCTATTTCCATGCCCACCCCTGAGCCAAAAAAAGGGGAGGCTGTAGCCACCGCGACTACTAATCCAGCCTCCTTTTACCAGCGTAAAACAACTCACTCAAATACTTCCCAGCTATTACGGCGTTTGAAAGCATTTCTCATATCATTTTAAATTCCAGGAAAGGTATCTCCCCGGGGAACGGCCATGGCAGCTGCTTGCTCTTTCCTCTCATTGCAGCGGCCACCTCCACACCCAGAGCCACCTCCCTGCTCTTTCCTTTCTTGGAGCGGTGGCTGCTGCTCTTTCCAACAATGTCCCCCTTACGATAAATCCTTTCATGTCTCTGTTTCTCCCTGGAATTGCACAACATTTTTTTTTTTTTTCCCCTTTGCTCCTGATTTTTGTCTCATGCCCTCTGGATATTGTTTACTTGACAAAACATCAAACCAAAGCGCTGACCGCTCCTGGTCATTAAAAATCCCATGGCAGTTTTGGGGAAGGCTCCAATTTGGCTAATTACATTCTGCCATAAATATCCCCCTGCAGTTTTAATTGGATATGGTGTTCTTCATTTCCTGTCCATAACAGCTGGGTGGTGTTGCTCCACGTTATTCCGCAGCCGTTGTGTTTCACCCCAGAGGTGGCCGCGCTTTGGTAGCGGCGGCTCTAGGAAAAGCTCCTTCTCCAAACTACCGGTCACACCTAATCCTCAACCTGCTCTAATGAGAGCGGGTAAATCTGAGGGAGAGGAGACGCCGTCCCAGCTCCGCAACATCTGAGGGAGAGCCGGCGGCTGCCTGTTTGCAAAAGGGCCGAGACAGGAGCGAATTTGGCCCTGCCAAAGGGAAAGCGCCGGCCCCAGCTAGGAGAGAGGTCGTGGAAGAGCCGTCCTGCCCGCGCTGCCTGTTCAGAAATCACGGCAAAATTTCGGTCTCGTAATACCTTTCCTTGACGCTAAATGAATAATTATTATTCTTCTTTTAAACCAAGGTTAGCCAGCATCCCTGGGAACAATGTGGCATTACTGCCCGTCCTTTCTTTGTTCCGAACTGCTGAAAAACAGTCGGGCTGCATTGTGGAGGGAGGGCAGATGGTTATCTCCCATCAATGGCAAAATCTTCGGGCTATATTAATGGCAGGAGGGCTGTTCTCTGCAACTCAGCGTCCTCCCTCACAGGAGAGAGCCTGTAGCGATATTAACGTCGAACAACGACAGAATGGAAAAGGAGTGTGAGACTTGGATGTGGAAGAGGAAAGATTTTTCTAAAGCCTGTAAGCAGCAAATAGGAACCAGTTGCTGAGGCGAAGTCATGTTTGGCAGGTCTTGGACTCCAAATGGTCACATCCCAGCTGAAGAAACTAATCAATGGATTCCTTCCATGCCTTCTGCGAACACTGAGCCATTGAGCGGCTCAGCTGGAGTTCAGAGCCAGGGCTTTCATGTTGCAGGCTCTGAAGTGAACACAAATTAAGGCGGCCGCTAGGATAGAGTCGAGTTCGAAGGAGAGATTCAGCTGCCCTGGGAGGAAATCTCTGGCTGCAGCCTCTCCTTTCTTTTCCTCCACTTTGGGGGTTTTTCGCTCTGGTGCTACTTTTGGAAGCATTTCTAGTCTCATCGCGTGTAGGGGCTGCCATACATTGCACGAGGCAAGTGAAATGGGAGTTTGGGGGACCGCGGAGGGGGAGGCGAGGCAGGGGAGCGGAGGAGCTCAAAGCTTCGCTGCGGCCATGCTGCACCAAGCTGGGGCTTAGTGTCATCAGCTTTGCGGGATGAGGGCTGAGCTGGGATGCCAAGAGCGTGTGTATCTTTCCTAATAAAAAACACACAAGCTGTGAGAAAGAGCTTTATTAGAGCCTTTGTACTGGTCCAGAAGAGAAGGAGCCCCATTACAGGTGCACTGGAGTTCAGCCAGTCCTTAAGACCATAACGCTCGCAGGAGAGGCCGAGCCAAATGCGTCGGCCCACGGGAGCAAGGCTAAAGCACAGACCCCGCAGGGGCAGCCGCTGCCTCCTCTGGTGCCGCTTTTTAATCCCACCGGCAGCTCCACCCGGGACCACCTCTGCTCACGAGACCCTTCTCCTACGTGGTGTCGACAGCTCCTACGTGTCAGCGCCCGCTCGGGCAAGCCCTGGCGACCTCGCCATGCGCCTCCTTTTCTGTTTCAGTCCGGGGATTGTGGTTTGCTGCGCTCGCTCTGAGCAGGGTGGATTATCAAGCGCCGCCGAATCGGGGCGGGGG
>KL268196.1:4463-24954 GCA_000699545.1 Podiceps cristatus
AGCTCATCTTTACTTTCTTCCTTTTCCTCTACATGTACTTGATTGCAGAGCCAGGGCTTGGCTTGTTATACTTAGCTACACCAATGATTTGGTTTTCCTTGCAAGGTAAAAATCATTGATATACTTAGGTGCAGGTTTGGTGGTGGTTTTTTGGTTGGGGTTTTTTTAATAAGGTGTTAATTTGGGATGTTAAAGAAAGAGTCTGGCAACTTGACCGTGTGGGAAACAAATGAACTGTGAGGTAACCATCATCTTTCCTTTCAGTGTACTTCCAGTATGTATTACTCTTTTATACAGCGTTACTTAAGGAGATGCATAAAATTCACTACTCGTGCATAGTCACATTTCCATAGTAACTTTTTTCCTTGAAATAATTTACATGGGCTGTGAAACAGAAAAAAAAAAAAATGGCTCACTTAAGGAGGAAATGTGTTTAGACCTTCAGAGAAACTTCTGGGAATAAAAATGACCAGTGAAGTTAAAAGCATCAGGAAACATAATTAAAGTGTTTCTCTTTAAACCAGTTATGTGACAATGATGTCTGCATGTGTTCATACATGTGCTCACTCACTGTCTATTTTTCTAGTGTCCTGCTATAGACTACACCAGACACACACTTGATGGAGCTGCATGTCTTCTGAATAGCAATAAATATTTCCCTAGCAGGTAAAAATGGTTTCTTCTGGGAGGAGGGAGAGAGGGAGGGAGTAGCTGGCACCTAAACACTTACAAAGCACGTGGAAATGCGTAACAGTTTTCATTGACTACTACTGAAAATCTCAGAAGTCCTGCAGCACGTGTCACTTGTCGGTAGAGCTACTGTCACTGTTCAGCTGAGGAAGAATTCCTACCTATTCAAATAGTTTGCCATTTACTGGAGCTAACGGATGCTTTTTAGGTGGAAACAGTTTTACTAGTATCTGTTGGTGTTACGGGGCTTGCATTGGAGTAGTGCCAGCCTAAGTAACGGGATGGCCTTCAGAGAGACGCATCGACTCAAAGGACTTAAACGCTACAGCACTGAAAACCTCCAGAAGCCAACACTAGTCTACTGTGGGACATCAGTGACCACAGAAGACAGTGTACTGAATGGGCAGCCCATGGGTTGCATCATGGAAACTGAACTGGAGAAGTCAAAATCGCGCTTCTCTAGGAATCTGGTATTGGCAAGGAGGTACAACTGGAAGCCTTTTTCCCTTTGCTCATCATCGCTAGGAACCAGAAATCCAGTCCTTACCAGAATAACTGGTGATGTTTAACTACAGGCAAAACTTATAGTGAGAGTAAAATTTTTAAATGTGGTGTATGCCCCGACATTTTTATTTTCCTTGCAAAAATAAGCAATTGCAGACAGGTAATCTGCAATGTGTAAGTCAAAATTTCACGTGCAATTATATAGTCTAGTTTAACAATCAGAATTCATGTCAAGATGTCTCTCAGTAGACCTGTTTTGTAACCTTTCTCCTGGTGCTTACAGGGTTAGCATAAAGGAATCCTCTGTAGCCAAATTAGGATCAGTGTGCCGAAGGATTTACAGAATATTTTCACATGCTTATTTTCATCACCGGCAGATATTTGATGAATATGAAGTAAGTAGTTTCAAATTACATTTTGCAAGAAGGGCATTTACCAAAGTTATAGCTGTGATGTAATTATATTGCACGTTTTCTTTTAATCCTGCCAGAAGATCTGCATTCAAGTGAAGTATTGATTATAGTAGATTACAGTTTTATAAGAACTGAAATGCTATGTTGTACATTATATATATAAATGAAAATTAATTTATATTATTAGTTTATTTAGTTACGGTATATCCCTCATTTGGATAAAAGGTCAGAATCTGAGAGTTTTTGTACAAACAACTGAAATTCATCTGTTTTACAGATCCCTGAATGTATTCAAGCACTTGGTATAATTAGTAGTGCTTATGTATATATGTTTTCCATTTGCATATGTTAAACAGCAGTTAAGGAATTACTGTAAAACTGCAAAGAAACAGAGTAACTGGTGGCAGCTAGTGTACCTCTGGTAACTCCCAACTTCTTTTTGTTTTTTAATGGAGAAGTAGAAATTAATAGCTAGAAAGGAGATAAGGGCTGCAGCTGGGCGTAAAAGGAAACTTTTGCTAAATCCCACTTAAGGTTGCTGGAACAGCTAAGCAATGGTTGTGCCCTGTTCTGCTGGGGATAGCATATGTAGGAGGAGTACCACAATACCTAAACGTTCTCGTTTGGAGACCAGATCAGGACTATTTGAATATATTCTCATCTAAGTGTTGTTGAATGGAGCTGTGACTTAAGCCTGAACTTCAGTAGGGTTCTTTGTTAATTGCAGTTAACTATAAGCAAGCAGTGAAGGAAAGATTTAAAAGTAGTAATATAAATTTATCATTTAAGCATTACTACTTCTTTCTAGGACTGTAAATCTAATAAGGCAATTGGGGTTTTTTTAGTTATGTTCTCCTCAATTGTTTAAAATATTCCTTCTCTATGTCTTGTTTTTTTTCCCCCTTTTTTATTTCCAGAATGAAACTTTCTTGTGTCACCGGTTCACTAAATTTGTGATGAAGTATAATCTGATGTCCAAGGATAACCTGATTGTACCAATTTTGGAAGAAGAAGTGCAAAATTCAGTGCCAGGGGAGAGTGAGGCATGATGGGAATGGCGGTACAGAAGCCTGTACTGAATATAAACAAAACATTAATTATGTACTGTATATATCATTTTAGACACTTCAATCATGTATCCTTATAGCTTTGTTTAGTATACTTTTTGTATGCTGTGTGCATTGCCTTTTAATATGGGAAATACTTTAAGTTATTCATGAGCTGTATATTCATCAATGTGGCACTCATGGTTTTAAATAAAAGTAGTAGTATCTGTTTATAATGCCTGTTAATAAAAGAATTTACAGTTCTCTAAAATTGCTGCTAAACAATCATTGAATCACAATCCTGAAGATGTGTCTGATTGGGTGGAAGGTGAGATTAAGATTTTACAGCAAACCATTTTTTAATGCAGTAGCTATATTAAGTTTTAGTTCAAAGATTATCACCTTAAATACATAATTCTGCAGGAAGCTTCTTGCAATTTATCTTGTTCCTAATTTAGCTTTTATTTTTTTAAGATGGTTTTGAGTATTTACTCTTGGATGTGCATATTCCTGTATGTGTATATCCAAATACTAATAGGATCTATATTATTAGTAATACCAAAAGGACAATTTCACTATGCCATTGAACATATATATTCTTGATATACATCTAGCATACTTTCTGGACTTTTTTGTAAACAGCAGAGGTTTGTGCACAGCAGGGGACAGGTTCCATCCTGTTAAGGCAGACTTCAGCTGTTCTCCACCCCACAACTTCTTTAAAGAGTCACTGTGGCAGAAAAATCAGTGGCTTATACCTGTGCATATTTATGGCAACTGCTTACAGATTATACCTCAAATATTCATGTTACACTACATAACACACTAGCACTGTCTTTACTTGTATTCCTAGTAAAAACATTCTAAGTACCTGAGATATCAAACCTGATTCTTTGCAAGAGTTAATCATGTTTTCAACATAGGTTAATTGGTTTTTCTTCATTCACTTGAATTATATTCTTTGACAGATTTGGATTCATGCTTCTGTTCCCTATCAAATGTTTTTTTCAAATTGTGTTTGCAGATTTGCAATAACTGGATGATTTCCATGAGTGCTGCTTAATTGTGTTATGTTTAGAATTGATAGAATTAAATGTTTTGGAGATGACTATAGCAGGCATACTGCTAAGCATACATGAATGCAGGGTCTGAAAACATGAGCGGTGTTCTTATGTCAAATGACTTTTGCTTAGCTGTTTAAGAAGTTAGTTTCTCTCTGAGGTTGCCAGGGGCCCTCTTTTTATTTCTTTAAGCAGGTCAGCACAGACTAACTCGTGTAGTTTCTGTAATCTACACTTTGTTTTCTACATTATACTTACTTGGAAAGAAGGGAGACCACCTGTTTTTAATAAGTATTTTTTTTTTTCCATAATATACTAAACATGCCTTAAATTCTATGTTTCTTTACATGAATCAAGCACACCTCAAGCAACTGTACCACCTGGATGTAAAGGGAATTTAAACGATGAGAAAGTAGACTAAGCTTAAGTACTTCAACAGCTGTATTCTTCAGCAGCTGTGTCTGTCTCATGTTTATGAGTGTACTTAATTGTCAGCAGGGTAATGGCATGAGATAGTGTCTGAATGAAAGTAGCTTTAGTTACTGTCTATACACATGGCTAGAGCCTGCCTTGTATAGACCGGGTTACTTGATTTTTGATAGGTATCTTGAAGTTTGTACTGGAGGTAGGAGGATGACTGTATTCTGGAGGTAGTAAAGCGTATTGAGTTTTTGTCAAGAGTATGCTGTAGTACCAGCCACAGTGCGGTTCTTTTGTGCAGTCACTCTGCATGCTTACGTGGGGCATGGCGACAGACAGGCAAACACGGGGAACCGGTGTTGCTAATTACATTTCCTCTACAACACTGAAGAAAATGATGTGGTGCTCAGGACAGCATTAAAGTTTTAAACCTCTTTTCTTCCTATTATGCTTTAAGAGTTTCACTTCAAAACTTGGGAAGTTTTTAATCCTGTTTATTCTCATTCCGATTTGCACTGTAAAGTTGACTTGCTCTACTATGTTGATTTTATATAAGGCCTAAGTGAAACACTGCTTGTATTTTCCCTTGCTCTTGTTTACATGAGTACTGTGTACACACACGTGCCTGAAGGGTACAGTAAAACTTCAGTTAGCCTAAGCAAACCATTGATTTGTCTAATGAGTATTAAACAGGTTTAATTTAGACTCTATATAATAGGGAAACTAAGACTGTCTCTGAATTATATTGTAAAAAAAAAAAAAAGGGTAAAATTAAACTGTTTCTTTATCCATACCACTATATTTTGGCAAGTTATTCTCATTTTTCATGTCGTCCAAGAATGCAGGCAACTGAGTGGTTCCAAGAGAAAGTTTGGTGCTCTCCCATCTCTGCTACAAGGTGTGTTGAATTTCTTCTTTCAAAAGTAGAGAAATACAATACTTATTAGCATCTCAAAGCCGGACCTCAAATTTACACATCTCTCAAATCAGAAAATGCTAGTTCTACAATTAAAAGGGATACTAGAAGAGGACCTTCCAGATAGCAAAATAAGGACATGACAGCACGTCACAGATTCAAGGGCACAGCGTAAGCAAAGAATAACTTTTGCATGACTTTTTTCTTAGTCACTAAGGCTTTTCCTGATGTTCGGCTTAGCATATCTTGCAACAAGTTAGGTGCAGTGATTTTGCAACTTTCCTCTTAGATTTTAATTATCTCACAGATGTCAAAATTTATCTGCTTAAACAGATCAGAACAAGTCCCCAGACCAGTTCCAGTAAACTGCTTTGTCTCTTCCAAGTTATGTTTACCTGAATTCAAGAATGTTCACGTCTTTAATTCATACCAGTTATATAAATTCTGATACAGGAATCTGGCTGTGAAAAATCTGTATCTTAACACTATTCTCTAAATAAAGCCATAGGAAATTGCCAAAGAAAGCAACCTGCACTTTTTACCTTCAAAAGATTAATATACTAAGAACAAGGAAAACCTAATCAATTTTTAATAGATGGCTGTTAAGTCAAACAAGCTTTGCCTTGTGAGCTGTATGGATGTGCAGACAAGACTGCAAAAAATAATTCTAGCTTGAAGAAAGGTATACATTGATCTAACCCATTTAACAGTGTGAGACAAACATCATAAAGAAAGCGGTAGCTGATTTAGTAAGTGCTTTTAATGGTGAGAAGCTTCCTATCAGACCTATAGAAAAGATCATAGCTTTACAAAAATAAAATAGTATTTTACAGACAGGAAACACAGCAGTTAAGCAGCAGTTTATTGCAGCTGACCAGGTATGTAAAGAAACTTCTGACAATTACAAGAAGGGCACTTTTTTTTTTTTTTTTCCCAGCAGACAGTTTCTTCCTGCTTGTAAACACCAGAAAAGTATTTCCTCTCTAAACAATTCAAGCATCAGAAAGTATAAACTGTCTTTTGCAGAGGTTCATGAGCAGTATTCGTTGCCTATCTGTTCTTTCTAATAGCTGCAGGGCATTTCTGTTGTCACATACAGGTAAGGGACTTTCCTATTGCAGTTCAGACACACAGGCTCCCTATTGAATAAGTAAGTATACTCACTTTTTTTTTTTTTGGTCAGAGAATGCATCCATGCTTTAAGTTTGATTTGCAATTCTTTCAATAAAAAGATAAGTATGTAAAATACATGCTGGTAAAATGAAAACTGAACAGTATGTGTGAGAATATATATTACGTATTTTTAAACAGGAGCACACAAAAAAATCTTGCCAGTTACTCTGACAGCTCTTCTGATTTACAAACTTAGTATAATTAATGGGTGATGCTGGTCACAACATTAATAAAGGCATACTTTAGTGCTCTAGTTCGTGTAAGAGCAGGTGATGAAACAAGTAGCCTTATACTGAAAATGCACCGTCCCCTTTTCACTTGTCCAAGATTGACATAGTTGGCTTTCAGAATTTTTAACTACAAAAAAGGATTTTTCATAATTTGTTTTAGAAGCATTTTCAGCTGCTTCTGTTTCAGCATCCATGCCCTAGGAAGATGGATGGTTTACTCAGTGTTCTTCAGCTAGTGCATGAAGTCAGGTGATTCTTGCAGAGTCTTCACAGGGGCTGAGCAAGCAACTTACTCTCCCTGATTTTTGAAAGCCAGCCTTGCAGCAGGAGGACTCTCGGCTACATGCCCACCAGGGAGGAAGCACTGGTGCTTACAATAATGTAAAGAACAGGGTAAGCTTGCAGTCAGACCAGCTTTCAGTCTCCACAGCTTCTGGTTCAGTGACTTTCAGGGAGAACAGGGCAACATTTTTCCTTTCAGAAATTTAGCAGTCACCTTTTAAATCCATGTAGTCTTATACACATCATCCTGCAGCAAGGAGTTCTACCATTAGCTGAATAGATACTGATAGAATACTGTGATTTGTATCAGACCTGCTACTTACCACTTCCGTGATTCCTTTGAGTTCTTGTATCAAAAAAAAAAAAAACCACTGAGAAATTTATTCCTTTGGTACTCTCTCCATGCTACTCACTTTACAGATCTCTATCTTGGCTCCTGTCAGGTTGACATTTTTTCCCCCAGGTGAGGAACTGTATTTTATTTTTTCCAATACAGAGCCTAAATGTAGCCCTGTGAGGTGAATGACAATAGAGAGCAATGAGAACAATCTAGATTAATGTTTCTACAGCAGGGGTAACTTTACATACTATGAGACAAGGGGCATTATAAAACCCACCTGTCCTAACTATATAGGAATTGCTGAGTGGGTTCAGGGGAAGCAATTTAGCATATTTACATTGAATTAAAAAGACTAGAAAGAAATTCAGAGAGGTTTGCTGCACAGGCAACACTAGTGAGATTCAAGAGCAAGGACCAGAGGGTTGTGGGCTACTGCAAAGGAACATGGCTTTATTTCATTTTAAGAAGAAAAGCCTTTCTTGCTCAAAGTTGGGATATTCTAGGGTGTACCTGTGGACATCCAGAGCATACTCAATTTCTGCCCTTGTTCCAAAAAAGAATCTCCCTCATGTACAGCACGTTAATTGAAAGGGGAAGAGTTATTTTAAAAATAAACTAATTTATTTGACTTTTCTGCATTCTCAACAGCTGCTATGAAAAGATCTCCGTTAAGAGTTAAATGATGCTTTTTACCCAAGGAATGTATTCTAGAAAGATTAACTGCATTCAATTTATTACTTCATAAATTTTAACTTATTTAAATAGTTGCAGTTCAGTTTTGGTTAACAGTAGTGAATCCTAAAACATCTTAAGCAGGGATACTGCTTCATAAAAGGTAATTCCTTTGATAAACTTTAAAAGCTTTAACTTGGAATATCCAGAATTCCTAGGGGTTTTGACCATTTTTTGCTGGTTTTACAGCAAAACATCTATGGAGTTCTTCTATGGAGAATCACCAGTAGTTAAAGATACATGATAGTTCTGGATAACTCGTGAAAAATAGTTTTAGAACAAAAGCAACATATTCCAAGTTGCACAAGACCAGCTATTACCCCATTTTTGATATGCTAGAGCTACTTGGCTTTCTGCCAGAGACTGATGTAACATATTTCCATGATTTTTTCCACATCTGCCTGGAAGAGGAGATCCCTGCTACCTGCGTGACCGAGCCTGCTGCGGAGAGTGGTGGGCTGCACGTGAAAGCGGCAGTTGGGTCAGGCTGGACGGGGAATACCCAGCCCAGTACTCTCCCTGTTAGCAGGGTGATGCTCCTCCATGTGGTGCCCCCAGACAGGGAATGAAGATGAGGTTTGTGCCCCACATCTGTGACCTTGAGATGCTGTTCGGAAAGCAGGGAGAGAAGCTTTGGCAAGAATGGATTCCTTACCATGCCTAGTATCACGGGTACTCCTGCACTCCCATCGCTGTGCAGTCCTCCTGCTGCCTTACTGGCACAAGCTTGGCTCTTAAACCAGTCAGGATTCAGAACTATTTTGCCAGGCTGCCAGCATTTTTCTTCAGAAACTCAAGTTAGAAAACAGAAGCTGCCCTTTTCAACAAAGTGCTTTAGGAAAAAGAAGTTTAAAAAATGTCTCTAGCTCCAGAGATGTGGATTTTATTTTTTTTTAAAAACCCCAAACCTGCTACAAAGAGTTGTTGGAGTTGCTCCTCCAAAGTGAAAAATAAACAAGCTTGCCTACAACAATTTCATATTGGAATCTGGAAGCAGCTCCAAACCAGTATAATTTCAAGCTCCCACTCTGACAGTCACGCAAGTAGAAAGGGTTTCCCCCACCCTCTTCCTTGTAAAAATAAACTGAGATAGTAGCACTAAGGCTTCATACTACTTTTGCTTATCATAGGAAGTGTAACTTCTTTCATGAGTTACTTTTTGCTTATTAAAATAAGCAGCTTCTGCCAGTGTTCTTTCCGCACAGCTTCTGACTTCCACCATCCTGGTCCTCTCCAGGGGACTCGTATGGAGTTGATTATTGGTGCTCCTGTCACTGTATTACACATGGACAGGTATCAAAATCCCTGGGTGATAGGTGTGCTGTACTGCAGACACTGAGAGAAGTATTGTAAATACATTTGCTCAGTTCTGTTCCAAATTCTCATTTTGCTTCCAGAACTAACTGAAAAATCCAATTTAGTTATAATCACATTTACCTTCTGGAGATGCATTTTTATTCAGCTTCTCCTCTGGAAAAATGTAACTTCAGACAGCAGCATAAAAATAATTCCTATTCCTGCCTCTCCCCACGGAGCCCTGCCAGTGTTCACCTCCTTTAATGTAAGCAGCTCCTCCCCACGGTGAGGGTGGAAGCACAGCAACTTCATCCTGTCCTCTGCATGTTCCTTCTCTTAATTGATGCAGTTAAGTACACTTTACCCAGTGTGAGATACATTTAGCTGAAGTTTTTTTCTTTTTTATATACACATCAGCATACTTGTATGTAGTTTATGATCTAATATTGCCTATTAAGTTTAGCCTACTTCTTCCTCCTATGTATTATCAGCATCATTGTGCACCTTGCTGTCAATGCTGCTCAGCAAGCTTCTCAAATGACTTTCATAGACTGAAAGTTATCATTCAGGGGTAAGTGGTTCTTAAATTCCACTCATGACTAAATTATGAATGCATCATTATACAAGCTATATGCTTCGACAGCTTTTGGCTTAGATGTATAAGGACCCCTGGTAAAACCTGCATAGGAGAAATTACTTTACAGGAGCAAGTGTCTGCCTACAACCTTCACAGGTTTTCTGTACATACCATCTGAACATAGCTTAATTTAACACTCTAGTGTAAGACTTAACACTTCTCTAGGCTTTGAATTTATGCAAGGCAAGTAAAGTGAAAGTTATGTTAAGACTTAACAAGAGCCAGACAGTTCATTTTCCCCACCAATATTTACAACATCCTTTAAGAACAAACAAACAAAACAAAAAAGAAACACTCCTCCAGCTTGTGGAAAATACTAAACATCCTCATTCCTTTCTCTCTTACACAGTGCAAACTGTCACTGTTTGCAGCATTTGCTTCCTTGCTCATCAAAAGCATTAACAAGCTTGCAGAGCACCCAGTCATGTAGTTATTCTATTAAAGAGAGACAGAAAACCAAATTATTTTGCAGTAATAGTATTACTACGGTAGAATTAACACAACAGAGACAAAAATACAAAATGACTCTGGAAAAAGTATTATAGCAATGCATTTAAAGTAGTATGATTTTTTTTTTTTTTTTTTAACGTGTGAATTATGTCCATCTGATGCAGTTACTTACTTTATCACATACATGTGACCTGAGTGACTCCATCTTCCTGGTCAAATTGTCCATCATCCATTTCCCTTAATACTCCATCACTGCTACTGAATCCTGGAAAGCCTCCGTACTGGGAGGATCCCTCCTTGATCCAACATTGTTTAGAAGAAGATAGGTGAAACTCATCAGGGGGTTGTCCAGTTTCTACAGGACGAGAAGTAGCTGTGTCTAATCCAACACTTCTGCTAGAGACTCTGCCTTTTTCCTCCCCAATAACTTGTCTTAAAGATTTCCTCTGAAATACAAGAGGATGTTAAATGTTAGCTTATTTAGGGGAAAAGAAAAAAAAAAAAAGCCAAACACGTTGCAATGAGTCATGCATGGATTTAATGTGAGCTGCATTTTAACATAAAGCAGCATTTAATGCTTCTGTTTAATCTATGAACTTGTCTGGGAAAAAAAAAAAAAACACAAACACCTCCAACAGATATATTTTTGTTCTCTATAAATAAGTTTCAAGAGAAAGAAGAAACAATACACAGTTGAGAGTCATGAAAGCACAAATGAATGCTACGAGAAAGTACTTCAATGATGCTTGACTCTTGCAGATGCAGAGGTCCCTCCTGCCCGGAGGGGCGGGAGGGCCCAGCAGTGGTGAGCACGCAGCTGACACGGCTCCACCATCTCCAGCTACCACTGTAGGCAGGCGTTCCCTCTCCTTCACTCACGGGTCTACATGCCACCATGTACGATGTCTGACTAGTGCCCTCATCTGCAAGCTCTTCTGAAAGTCAGCAGATGTTGATCACTTCCCCAAACGCAGTCCTGCCTAGGAGCTTCACCAAGAGTGTAGTATTTGATAAAGATGCAAAGATGTGAATAGGAGCAGGTCCAGAGGAGGCCACAAAAAATGACCAGAGGGCTGGAACACTTCTCCTACGGAGACAGTCAGAGAGTGGGGGCTGTTCAGCCTGGAGCAGAGAAGGCTCTGGGGAGATCCTATAGCAGCCTTCTAGTAGCTAAAGGGAGACTCCAAGAAAGATGGGGACAAACTTTTTAGCAGGGTCTGCTGTGATGGGACAAGGGGGAATGGTTTTAAACTAGAAGAGGGGAGATACAGACTAGACATAAGGAAGAAATTTTTCACAATGAGGGTGGTGAAGCACTGGCTGAGGTTGCCCAGAGAGGTGGTAGAAGCCCCATCCCTGGAAACATTCAAGGTCAGGCTGGACGGGGCTCTGGGCAACCTGATCTAGATCTGCAGGGGGGCTGGACTAGATGGGCTTTGGAGGTCCCTTCCAACCCAAACTGTTCTATGACTATATTAATTTAACTCCATTGACATTGAGCTCTAACGTGATCTGACCACTTCATAAGACTGAAGATTTCCCACTTGATCCATCTCACGGTGAGACCACTTTGTCATCTTTCCAGTTCTGCCCATAAGGACCTTCAGAGGCCTCCTCAGGTAACAGCAAGTTTCTTGAGAATTGCATTCAATACATGTGGCAAATCTACGCAGCAATTTGAGAGGGAGTCTAAAGAGACCTTGCATAGGAAGAACAGCATAAATACAGTCCAACATTAGTACTGGGATCTCTTGACATGCTGCTTCTTGAAGTGATGGCTGCCAATGCCAAAAAGAAAAGTAAGCAGATTGTGATCTATGCAAAGAATAGACCTATCAGACTATGCTAAGTGTCCTCTGAGGCATTACAAGTAAATAAAAAGGTTTATTTTGGTTTAGCATCAGGAGCTGCCCGAGGTACTCAGGTCTGTGATGATGCAGCACCTACAGAGGCAATGTCAGCACCGAGCCACAACAGAGGAGCATGGAAGGAAGGCAGAAGTGCCCTGGCTGTCTGCCTGGAGCCTTACTGTCAGCACAAGCACTGCTAAACCAGGAGATGCTTTGCCAGGAGACACGGCCCTGTCCACGGAAGGAGGACACCTAGCTAGGGAGGAATCCAGCTTCAGCACAGAGCTGCCTTTCAGTGGTAAAGGACACAAGCACTCTTGCAGGGAGGATGCACATAAACGCTAACAGTTTAAAAACAAACACACCCAACAACTGTTTTTGCCATGCTCTGGCAAATTCTGCGTCCCTCTTCTATACATTGCTAAGTTTTTTCTCAAACCATTTTGAAACAGTAAAAACAATGGCCCCTGTAGCTAAAGGAAATGTATTTAGGGAAGCTATTACAGGAGACATTGGGAAATTTGACAAAGGGGAAATAGTGCTGCCTCAGGAGAAACAGAAGGAAATAAGCTTTGCCTGGACACCACAGTAAGAGGATGGAGAAGTCTACTTAAGGAAAATAAAGGAAAAAAGAGAAAAGAAAAAAACAAACCCTACACAAAAACCAAACAGAAAACCCTCAAGCACTACATGGTTCAATCTTAGATCTCCTCCTGTAACTATTTTCTTGAAACAGCAAATGGTATGTGATAAACAGAGCCCACTGAGACAGTGTAGCCTTTCTAAGCCAAGAGGCCTTTGAACTATTACATAAATCATAAGCCAGGTCATAATGCACTACCCCATGAATAAACAAGAAGGCAGAGAGATGAGCTGTGAGGACATAAGGTATACCCTCTGCAGAAAAAAGACTCTGTGGGAATAGAAGACTAGATAATAGGGATTTTCCCATCAAGTCTCACTGAATCAAAACTTCCTTTAGAAATGGCAATGGTAACTTCAACCCCACAATTAAAAAAAAAAACCAAACAACCCAACACAAACCCACCAAAAACCAAAACCAACCAAACAAAAACCCCAACAACCAACCACAAAAACCTGTGTACACGAAGCCAGCCGTAACTTGTGCAGCCCTTCTCCAGAGTCACAGAGGTCTAAGAGCTGGACCTGCCCGTGGGGCAAAGCTCCTGCCACAGCCAGGCCCAGGTGCTGTGGGGAGCTGGGAAGGGATGGGCCTGGGCTCCAGGGGCTTGGCAGGTAAGTGTTTGAGAAGGCCCGTACGAGGCTGCTTTCTTACCAAGATGCAGCTAATCAAAGAGCCTTGCTGATTTCCTGTTTTGGGTCTCTCACAGGTAGCATTCTTCTCAAGGTGTCTGAGTTGCAAACATGCTAAGCACATGCTTAAATAGACACAGTTTGTGATGCATTTTTTTGTTTCTAACTTCAAACATTTTAGTTATTTTAATTATTTCTGTGTTTCAAAAATGTCATAAGTTGTGAACATGAAAATTTTTGAACAAGCTTTAATGTAACTTGAACTTCAATGAAAATATATAGAGTACAAATAAAAAAGATGATGTGCCCAACAATACAGAATCACAGGAATGAAGTGTTTTTAATAAAATGTTTGCAAGAGTTCGATAAATTCATACAGCTCTGTTGTCAGTGTCCAGAGGACATTTTAAATACATGTATGTATTAACATTTCTAGAGGGTAAGTTAATGCTTTCAAATTTCAGTAGCTTGTTTTGCACCCAAGATCTAGCTACTCAATGCAAAGCTAGCAGGACATTCCATACCAGTTAGGTATTACTAACAAATCTACGAATTTAAATTGTAATGAAGGTAATACACTGCTTCCCAACTCAGACATTTTGGTAAAAAAAGCAATGAAGTAAAGAGATGAGAGCTTAGGAGAAAACCAATGTAATTGGAAAAACAGAAGGAAAATGTTACTCTGCTAAATGCTTCAGCTTCAGCCTGAACTACCTATTTATCCCATGCTAAAATGACCTCAGCATATTGAAATTTCCTGGTGGAAAAGTAAAATGTTTACTGATACTTAAGGAGCTCATTCAGATACTAAGCTTGCTCAGACTTTAAACACAGTAATCCTGATGTAAATGGCTACAAATCAGCTATTTCTTGTTTACTTCCAGTATGTTAGTGCTTAGGTCAAAGACTTCCCATTACAACAAGTAACACAATGACTACAAAACACACTACGAATTTAGTCATATAAAAGAAAGATGTCAAGGTCATTCAATTGCTGATCACTTCACAATTCGGTGACAATTTAAACTGTGAGCATAATGCTTCCTATTTTTAATTTAAACCACATCTCAAAAGATTCATCAGTTCCTCAGACTGAATGTTTTTACGGAACTGGTTTGTATTACATTTCTTGACAGAATCGTCTTAGCCCTTCTAACTTGTGTCACACAGTTATACTGCCTTTTAAGAGATGCTTCTATAGCTAGAAATAACATGCCCTCACCAAGGAAAGAGTATTTGTATCAGGAGTCCCTGCCCTTATTGTACAGAGTATTAAAAAAGTGGGAAAACATCAGGAGAAGTATGACTATTTGATAACAACTGACATAACAATATGGTTTTATATATTTACAATACTGATATCAAAATTATGTTCCAAAATGTACTTTCAGAAATGTATTAGGAAAGACTGTAAAGTCTACAAAGCCATGCATGAGAGCAGGGCTCAGAAGCTTTAAAAGCTAAAAGCTGAAGATGCTTGGTGCACAGGGGGAAATTGAAGGAAAAAAAAGAAAAAAAGTATGAGGAACTGGCAGAATTTCGAAGAGGGTACGAATGGAAGAGGAGATTAAGACATTAGCAAGAGAGACTACACAGAACACTGCTCAAATTTTGTAAATGAGGAAATAAGTTATAGGTAGTCTACAAGAACTAGTTAGGAATTGAGCAGTAGAGAAGAAAAATAAAAGAGGATTTTAATTGTGCGTGTTAAATGCAGTTTTTTCCAGGCATGGAAGTAGTAATTATCAGGGGACACAGTGAGAAGCCAGTTAGGTTGGAGATAAGCAAAAGCCTGGAGAAGAAGAAAAAAAAAAAAAACAAAGGGAGAATATATTTAAGAAACACTATGCAGAGGAAAATACAGACAACAATAACAGTCTGGATAGAAGTTAAAAAGGACAAAGAAAGATACAATATGAATGCAAGAAGTTTAGAGACTCACAACTATTTATACAGGTGGAGAAAGAAGAGACTGAGTGTCATTGCCTTAGAGTAGTATATAATACCATGAATGACAAGAGTTTGTGAAGTTACTACTCCATTGCTGGACATGAGCGTAAACATCAATAGTTTTCATAGCTGCCTAAGACTATCACAGGAAAGCCACGTTGATTAAAGAAAGGTTGTATGGCCATTAAACCCAGAAATAACAGAAATCCATCGCAGGATGTTGAAAGACTTGGCAAAGAGGCAGCCACCAGTTCATCCTTCTCTGGCCACAGGAGGATTTACCATTGCACTATACAGGTGAAGTAACTGTTGTGACCTTGACTCTGAGCAGAATGTGGTGACTGGCAGTTACTTAATCCTCAAAGCACTTTCATACAACCACTATTATGGGGGCCTCACTCAAAAGGGACATGGAGTTGTTGAGGTCCAGCTGCAGGAATTTAAAACCCCTCCATTTCTCTCACACATTTTCACACAGCAACAGTGAACACCCCTTCACCCTGTCAACCTTACAGTATCCCTTGTGCAGCTTGACACATACTTTTCTACAACTGTGAAAGTATATATTTTGGAAGTCAAAATGAAGTGTTTTCTCTTTCATGTGCAACAGATCCAGTATTTGAATCAGAACACTTTAAACTCCCTAAAGACTTCTAAAGAAATACTTACAGCATACACAACCACATCCACTTGAGATACAGTAACTTCTTAGCATAAAAGGGGATTTTAGCATACATATGCCCTTCTCTATGGCTTAACTTAAGAGGTATATGGCTGAGAAAAAAACAACATATGACTCCAGCTGCAAAAGCTCTCCACAAACTTGAACTTGTTTCAAGTGAAACCCTCTTCTGTCACTTTTTTCCTATTAATTCTGAAGTCTAGTTTGTTTCTGTACCTAACCATTATACGAATTACTAATTTGTTTATATTAATATCAAGCATGTTACCTCTGGTGTCTGGACAGCAGAATTCCACATAACAGGTCTCTGAAGAAAAACAACTTGTTTTGTGGCCAGATTTCCTTCGCTAAAATGTAAAGAAAATTGTTTTAATATTTTAAAGGCAATAGTCACTAACACATTCATACCTTTCAGAGTCAACAGTAAATTGTGAGTACATAAGTCCGTGAGTGAGGAGAGACTACCAAGCATTAACTTGTTTACTAATTCCTAAACAGTTCTGTAATCACAAAAAAAAAAAAAAGGAAAAAGGCAGGTGTTGCACATGAAAATAAGTATAGACCAAAAATTTGTATTACTATGATTAGAATTATTTAGCGCATCTGCTCTTGAAAGCTTAAGTACCAGAGATCCTACTTTTAATCAAAGTCTGCACCTTTATGTCTAATGTAAACCTCAGAGTGTTTCTTTCATTTAATCTTCACTGTCAAATATACAGCAATGTATTACTAACTATTAATGCCAAAACAAATAGGCCCAATCTCAACAGATCCACAGATTCAACAAACATCTCAATATGTTGTGGCACGAACCTTGGGAAGTAACACTCTACTGCTAACCAAAAGGTGTCTTCTGGTTTAAAATTACATCTAACTGACAAAGCAGGATAAGCTTGCTGTCTCACCGCCTATGCATAGAAGGACTTGCCTCAGTTTTGTAAGCTCTACATCCACAACCAGAAAGCGACACTGGCAGTTTTGTACATGGGAGGTACATGCATAGGAAGGACAAGAGAAAAAAGTACTAAGATAAATGAAGACGAAAAATAGAAAGACGAACCTCAGCTTTTAGTCCTGGAATTTTTAGAAATGTTGTTACTGTTGTGGTAGATATAATTTAAAGCAGTAGTTGATTTTTTTTTCCAAAAGGAAAAATAAATGTGAAAAGGTGAAGCTGTTCCTCAAGACCAAATCAGATGTTATTGACATGGTGTTTCAATAGCGTTACACACTTTTCGTACTGGTGATAGATCCTCTTAAAGTTTTCATGTATTTATTTTCATCACCTTCTATCCAAAACACAGGCCAGCACATTGATTGTGTATGTACTACAAAGCCCAACTGTCTGGCATTGAAAGAGTGCAAGAATTTCAAGACCAGAGCTCTATGATGGGAGGGTTTTAAAAATTCCTGTGCTCTTCTAAATATCAGATGCCACATTTTGATAAACTCCTCTTCTCCCCCCAGCTCCTACTTATGGGCAGTATTCGATGAGATCTTTATGCATATAAAGGAAAGACACTGAAATACTTTAGCAGAAGAATGACTACAGATTTAAGAGTGCACTAAAGAAAAGCAGCAAAATAGAAACACAAGAGAGACATACAGTGAGTTCATTTGAAGTACCTATGATTCTACCTAGCCTATCAATCAAATACCAGTATTATTATGCACAACATTACAGAAAGAACTAGTAAGCTTGTACTTCAGTATGGGTAAGTCACAATCTTAACCACACACAAAGTTGAGATAAATGATTAATATTTCATGCCAGGGATAGGACTAATAGAATTAATTTACATTTAATATTAGGGACTTGCTCCAAGAAAAATCAGGGATTAAAACTGTTCCTATGACATCAGAAAGAACTTGTTAACAGCTTGCCCCAGTATAGCTTCTGGAAGTAAGCTCTGAGAAAGTACATGGAACACATTACGCCCAACACACTCAACTACATCTGATCAATAGTTAGCGGTGATGGTTTTGTGACCATGTTTGGTCCCTTGCAATCTTTTCAGTCCAGCTGAACTTGGGTCATGACATACCTTTGCATGTCTTCCTTGAATGAAAACTGAGGACTATCTTAAACTCCAGCTTGTGGGGAAAACAAGGAAGAGGGAGAACAAACCCTTTAGTTTCCATACGTTAATAAGGTTTCCTGCTCTGAGAGTCCCTGCCTATTTGCATTCATTAAAAGAAAACGTCTCATAATTTTATGTCATGACAAGGAAATCCGCAATCCTGCAACCTTATTCCACTTGGCTAGGTATCTCTCCCTGCCTCAGGGAGAGATGTCTGTTTTGATAATATCAACTGGGAGATCTCTCTTCTAAGCAAGAAGGCTGAGCACAATTCCTGACATGGGGAAGAGCCTATGGCTTATTTTGTAACAGTGTCTGCATTCCTCCGGAGAAAAAAAAAAACCCAAACATTAAGCTACAGCTTGTACAGATTCTACTAGAACAGAGAAAGGACACGATGGTGAGTAGACAATAAGTAACAATTTTCTAAGTCTTACCTTATTAAAATGCCGCACACGACAAAGTGGCTATGAGCTTAATTCACAAAGAACTCAATGACAGTGGGATTTCCACAGAATTTAAATGAGGAAAAAGTGCTTAGAGCAAGGCACTCCATAGCTTCCCTCACGTTTCCGCACATCATCTTTGCCTTCTAAGTCAGGGCATTTTGAAAACTTGGATTAAGTAGACTGTCATGATAAATTAATAACCACAATCAGTGGTTTTGCACTGTATTTCTCTGTATTCAACTGCTTGCTTTCCGGTGCTCTGTCTTGTCCACTTTCAGGAACTACAGTAATCAGTAAAGGGAAAGAAAGGTCACTGCAGAGTAAGGCTGCTGAAGCCTTTTTCCCCATCTCTTAAGACGGATGAGGAGCAACAGAGAGTCCTTTTAAAACACCAGCAATTTGCTTGGCTGCTTATGCTGTATGAGCAATAAATCTGTCCTCTTATAATGTGCACCTATTTAATAAGTCCCCTAAAACAGAAGCTAGAAGTCAACTAGTCCTTCAATAGCTCTGATTTTTACAGGTCTATTTTTTTATGCATGAATATTTTGTATACAAAGCACTTAAAATTAAGGTTAGGCAAAGTTTTCTGAAAAATGAACAAAAAGGGGCAAGATAATAAATTATTTTAACCCGTTCAGGTTTTTTTGCATTTCCCAAAATAAAGTTCTGCACTCCTTCAGAATCGGCACAGCATCTAGGCTTTCAGTTATAAGATAGTCACCAGCTTGGGATGTAAGCATCCTGGCTTAAAGGATCTGTTTAATTAAAAATTTAAAAACCTTAAGAAATAATTCTAGTTTTAGACCAAACATGTACAAAATTCTACAAAGTCATGACAACATCATATTAGTAACTGCAGTAGCACTAAGTTACCAGCAAAGCATCTTCTAACATTTTTTTTTGCACTCACTAGATTTAACTCCTAAAAGGACTATTAATTTTATCCTTGCTATATAGCTTCTGAACTTGGCATTACAGTTAAATTCCTGTCTTGAAGACATTTACCTAGTAAGCAAGAGTTGTATATAATGCAGGAGGTTCTTTAGGTCACTAATATCATTGTGGGTCTGTCTAATATTCCTTTTTGGTCTGCTTTTTTGGTCAAAAAATTCTTTGACTGTTGAGAAAATTTAAATACTGAAGATGTGGATGGATACAACTAACATTGCATCACTTTTTTTTTTTTTCCACCTCTATTTTCTTATACTCCTGGAAAAAGAGAATCACTGACAGAAGAGGGGAACTTCTGCAGGTTTTATTATGTGCTGAACAACAAAAAAACCCACCTGAAAAACTGACAGTGCTTATTTTCCAAACACCACTGCACAAGAAAGCAACTCTGCATGTTTTGAGAGTAGAACATCTACCATATTTGTAACAAATATAACATTTCTAAAGGAAACGTTTCCTGCATCCAACATGATTTAGCCCTTGTGGTAGGAGTTAAAGGACTAAAATAAGCCTACAAACTGCTGCCCCTGCCTGCAACAGGACAGCGATCCAAGACATTCAGATGTCATGTGGCACAACACTCCATGTCAAAGGAGTGTCATATTTTATGGAGGGGAACATCTGTAAAAAAGAAAAAACTTCAAACAACGACAAAACCACACAGGAATAGACAACAACAGCCTGCTGTTTTTTTAAAACTGTTTCAGATGCTAACCATGTAAAAACCAAAAAAGGAACACAGCAGTGCATGGCATGCCAAACCTGTCATACCCCAGAGCCTGTTGGACACTCTTTGTCTGCAGGCAAGGAGTGGGCAAAATGGCTAGCAACAGATCACAGAAGGTCTGAGATGAGGAAAAGTTTTGCAATAAATTAGGAGAGGAGGAAGACAGAGTGAAGTATTACAATAATAAAAATGGGGAGCAGGCTGCCCTGCTAACATTTTATTTTTAGAATTTTATGTACTTTGTACAAATTATTTTTTTAAAATAAATATGAAAACATAGATTTGCCAGACCATCCCAGAAATGTTGCCCAGGGATTTTTTTTTTTTCCCCCC